>JAPCYS010003986.1:0-183121 GCA_028641055.1 Alopecurus myosuroides | reverse complement strand
CGTGTAAGTGTTCTTTTAATATGAAGTATATAGTTCACTATTACAAAAGTTAAAGCATTTAATATTAGAGCTTGAGACATGTCAAGTGATATGCATAACTACTGATAAAAACAGTAAAATTTGTAGAAAAATTTTAGATGGAGAAGAAGGAAGAAATTATTGGAAGGCAGTTTCAAGATTAAAGTCCATGATAGTTGAAGAAAGACCTTTTGTGTTCTCAGGCCTAGGAGCAAATATTTTCTAGCAACAT
The DNA here is from genome assembly GCA_028641055.1 of Alopecurus myosuroides. NCBI lineage: Eukaryota > Viridiplantae > Streptophyta > Magnoliopsida > Poales > Poaceae > Alopecurus > Alopecurus myosuroides. The sequence goes on along the minus strand of JAPCYS010003986.1, from coordinate 182,871 downwards.
TGGCTAGATGTGCTTTATGAGTTTTATGAAATAATATATTGGCAGAAATCTTCTATCGGACGGTAATTAATATAGCCACTAAAATAGATAATTTTCTGCCTAAAGAACTTGACCCAGCCGGGCATGCACATATTGGCTAAATTCTGCAGCCTAGCTGTTTATTTAGCATATTTCTGTAGCATAGCTGTTTTTTTAGCATAATTCTGCAGCCTAGCTGTGCACTGGTGCTGTGTACTTTTGAAGGTCCAAATCGAGCTGCGCAAGGAAGCAGCCTAGCCTGCTAAGGCCCAAGCGAATTCGAGGGACACATTTTTTCATCGCAACAAGCAGAAGGTCGTCGTCTTTAGGAACATCTCACATTCCAGCCACCATATTCGCTGCAAGAGGTCAGCGTGGAGGCACGGTAAAATCGTCCCTGATTTCAATGACAGGTTGAAATGTTGTGAAAGATTGCATAAGAGCATCACAGGATGTTTTATTTGTGTTGAGGCTAGTTGATGGTGATGAGCATCCAACAAGGCTGCAGCTTGAAACAGCCTTGGACAATAAGGAAGAAGAAACTCAATAAAAGCTTCTAAAGAAAGCCACATTTTTGAAAAATTGTTTCAGATTTATAAGAAACGTTGGGATGATCAAATGATGCTAGAGTTACATGGGGCAGCCTTGTTGTTGAATCCTAGCTGGTTCTTTGACATAGTGGAAAAAGATAGCTAGAATTAAACACAACACACCTCTTGATCCAATCTGTTCCTTTCACAAGGTTCTTTACTTCAGCCCACTGAGCATATGCAAATGCAGTATTTGCAATGCATAAGACCATATCATAATGCTGCTGAGCTGCAGCCACTTTAGTGAATCAGAGTTTGCAAGATGTTTGAGGAGCAGCTACAAAAGATATAATACAACAGTATTAGTATTGCCAAACATAGCGACCCACTTTTTACTTGACAAATAAAAATAAAAATGAACTTACAGGAAACAAAGTTTCCGGAAGCCAGTCCCAGTTTTGAATCTTCAAGACTCTGGTCATGTTATCTATTGCATTTAATGATCAATTCATTAGTTGCGTGACAAACAACTGAGGTACTTCAGGTGTACATTTAGACCAACCTCTGGAATCATCATTGGAAATGGTGATAGCTTCTGAAAGGCATGTTATGATAGTCTTCTCGGCCTAAAAGTCACAGAAAATTGCAATTTTTAATATAATTTGGACATTTTCATTTTGCAGGAGTAAAGAATTATAGACATTTTTATTTAAGAGTTATACCATGATATCATCACATGAAAGATACTCAGTAGAAGCAGAAACGATTTTTGCCCAAGCTTCGGTGCCCTCTTCTCCAACTAAATGTGACACTATCATACCTGTTCTGTTCTTAGAAGCCCATTCAATATTTTTAGCAGCACTCGCTATAAGGCGAGGCACCGCTGAAAAGATGGTCTGCTTATTCTGATCCGAGAGATCCCTCCACCTCTTACTCACCAACTCCTACAAAACCGATATAAAAAGCATTAACTCCATCCATGATATGGACATATGGTGTTGAAAAAGAAGTTTTATATTTTTACCAAGAGTAAATTGAGGCCACATCCGTTCAACTTTGGATTATCCTCATTGTCGAGTAGTCGGTCAGACATCTGGAGCACCTCATCAGGAGCTGTGGTGGTAGCAAACTACAAACGAAACAAGTTTTTGAAAAGGACTCAGACATTGTTTTTGGACACGGACACGGGATCCATTGGATCCGGCTCCGGCTCCGGTTTGATGGAAACCTGGCAGACGCGCACGTACGAACTCCTACCAGGCAGCACAGTTGATTAACGCGCACCTACAAACTCTAAGCAGGCAGCTTGATCGAAACCTGCTATCTAGCTTCACGTATGCAACTTGCTGGATTGATTAGCTAGCTACAGCAAGCGGCACACACGCACCACTCGTGCTTATGTCTAATAAAGGTCGGCACGTCGCCGTCCGCGCGGTAGTCATGGTCTAGGCCGTCAAGCGCCATGTCATCTGCTCCTCCAGCGTGGCACCCATGGAGGCGCCCTTGCTCCTCCGGCTCCTGGCAACAGAGCAACAACTGCACATCCGCCAGTATGAGCTGCATCTCCTCTGTTCATGTTTCAGGTCGTCAAACAAGTTATGGGCGTGCGTGGCCACGGTTTTTCACCGCAAAACCAGCCTCCAAAACATATTAGAGGGGGTTAGGGGGTAAATTGCATGCTTTTCGATAAGGCGATTAAGTGCGACAGTTTTAAATTACAAGGGAGTGTTACGTCAGGAACATAATAGCTGTGGCATTTGGGGGGTTATATGGACTTTTTTCTTGTTTTCAATACTTGGAATATTATTACGGAACAATGAAATAAGAAAGAAGAGAAACATGATGCAGATAACGTTCGGTTTCAAGGAAATACAGAATATTACATGGTGGGGAGAGATAATATGAGGGGGTTGGATCTAGCAAAATCAGCTACCTTGTGGATTTCGTAGAGCGCCTGCGCGAATATGGCAGGGTCGGGGAAGGAGGCCCAACCCGTTGCTGTCAGCTCATACTGCTCATACAGCTTATCCATGGGGCTTGAAGGTGCTTCTGAAAGAGGAGCATGCAAAGATCAGATTTTTTTTCGAATGGAATAGAACCCAGTCCCTAGCTCCCAGCGCCCCAGCTAGGTCGGTCGGGTGCGGGCAGCTAGCTGGCTGGCGCGCAACGCATCCATGCCCGGGAGCTAGATTAGGTTCCACCCATGGATGCGAAGAGAGGACATGGGATGGGAGAGGGCAGCGGGGCAGGAGGGCATCGGCGACGTACCTGCTCCGGCGGCTCGGGTGGATCTCGGCCGCGCGTGCTGCAGGGAGATTAGAGACAGTGTGAGTGAGAGGGAGGGGCGGCGTAAGGCGGAGGAGGAGGAGGAGGAGGGCGGGGGAGGGGCCGACCTGCTCCGCCGACAGAGGTGGCCTGGCGAGGGGGATGTCGGAATTGGGCAGGCACAAGAGTTCAGATGTCGAGCTACTGGAAGGCAAGAGCAACTCAGCGGATACGTCTATCGGGCCGATCTGAAGAAATCCAAGCCATACTCTGTTTCGGGCCCAATTGCACCAAACAGATCATGCAAACACGACTGGCCCATTTGTTTTTGGTAAACCTTAAATCCAACAGCGGATCAAAAAAAAAAAAAAAACTACCATGAGGTGTTCTTTTGGTTTACCCTGTTTTAATTGGAGTGAAATAATATATGTTTAATTGGAGTGAAATAATAATAATAATATATAGAGAGAGATATGCCCGGCCTACTTGCAACTGTACAAGAGCATGCAGAATTATTCTCCAAAAAAGCATGAATTTTCCACATGTCCACGATAGAATTCTCATGAGAACACTTAAAGTTCTAATCCTCTTCCATCGCGTTCGATCCACATGGATTGCACGTCAAAGGTTACAATGTCATTGGCATTTTTTGCGTTCATAGGTACACATGAAAAGTCAGTTGAGGCGGGCCAGGATGAGTCGAATGCGTCGCCGATCGATGCTATCAAGTGGCATCCAGATTCGCTTCTCAGCTAGTAGAACAACTTGTTTTCGATAGTTGATCCACAAGGCTTGCATGTGCCTCTTTCAACGAAATTGTCATACAAGCGACATATACACGATAATTCTGAATAAGCCTATCAAGCTCATTCCCGAGGTCTCGCACACCCCATGTGTATCTGACTCGAAGAAATGAAAAAAAAAGATCCTATATATTTGTGCTTGTTTTGAGCAAAGCTGCAAAATGACCATAGAGCATGTAAGAAATGTGTTAGCTACAAAGTCTGACGATATTGAAAGTGCTGAGTCCTGTGGTTCTCTTATAGGTTTATAGGCACATCTATTAGTCGTACATGGGAGGCCTTAATTACTAGTACTCGCATGTACAGGTTATATACAATAAATGGTGGCGCATGTTGATGTGCGGTTGGTCCGGTGGTTTCGAGGCTGTCCTTGTGGGGCTCCTGTGCTACAGATTGCCCAGGGTGGTGGTTACGATTTTTCGAAAGAAATCATTGTCGGTTCGGCCGACATCGGCGCGGTCCCGCCTTCGGGTGGCGTCCCCCCCTCCTGAAGGGCGTCGTGGCTACCCTATATCCGTTGCCCTGTGTACCAGGGGTAACCCCAAGACCGGTTCCGCCTTCGGGTGGCGTCCCCATTCCTGAAAGTGCTGCTTGGTACCAGGGCCGGCCCTGAGGGGGGGCAGGGTGTGCGGCCGACCCGGGCCCCCAAATTCCCGGGGCCCCCAAATCCCTGTTTCTAAGCCATGGGCAGAAGGGCCAAAACGAATTTGGCGGCGGCGCCATGGGTGATGTAGTACTACTGTGGGATCCGACGATTCAGTCGAAGGAAAAGGAATGTTGTGTAACGTCTGGACGAGAATTTGGGCATTTACTCCTTCTCATGGCTTGGGCTTTTTACTCGGTACGACTTGTTCTGGTTTCCTTTGATTAGCCCCAAAGGTTATAAGTGGGGCCCAGTTAATCAAAACTTTGGAGTGAGGTCGTTACGGAAAAAAAAAATGGGGGACACGGTCTACTCGAACCATAGAGTGTATACCAGGGCATGAAATAATACCAATGCAATAATGGAGCACACAGTCTACTGGACCCTGCTAGTCGGTACTTATCTTCCAGTAGATATAAAACTCATTTATCTTTTATGCACATTTTAGGAATTATCGTTAGACGCATTTTATGAGTTCATTAGTAATATTTTATATACTTATACATATACATATATATTCTATATGTATATATTGCAAATTTGATGGTTAGGGGCCCACATTCTACTTCCGCCCCGGGCCTCCAAAACCTCGGGACCGGCCCTGGTTGGTACTCGTTGATTCGTGGATAGAAGTGTGGTGGTAGTATGCAGGAGGGCGCAGCTAGCTGTTGCGGGTCAGTATTGTTTTGTCGATCCACCTATGTCTCATTTGGTTTTTTCTTTTTCTTTTCTCTTCTTTGGGTGTGTTGGCTTCTACCTCAGTCGGTATTTGTTTTGAATCTGTTGTATCATGCGGTTGCTATATTAATATAAAAGGGTTAGGACCTATTTTGACATATATGCACTAAATAAATATTACTTCGGATGACTACTCAGTTTTGCACGACTCTACATATAAGATGATGATAATGTAGATCCCAGGGCATCGATCTCAAGCCCAAACCATCTGTAAACAATAGTTTACTTGCATAAGACTGGCTTTGTTGGTTTCAAACTTGTGGTGATTTCATAGAGCACCGAAAGAAGCTCAACATGGAATAATACAACAATATACCGGTACTCTCACATAGTTGAAAAAATGCTAATTGTATTTAACTAGTATCGGCAGTCACTAAGCCACCATAGCGAACTAAGCTGACGATTAGAGAATGCATGGCGAGTTCTAATAAATCCATGTTTATTGGCTCATACCATAATGTTTCCACTGCAGCTAGTTACCATTCCCCATCCATGTCTTCATCGCACATCTGAGACCATGAGAACTCCCAATTTCCCATCAATCAATGTCTGCCATGTCCATCTATTACCTTCTTTTATTGTGTGATCTCATGGTGTAGAAAACGTTTCGGTAGACTATGCAAGATAATACCTTACACTCTACCAAGACCATAAATTAGTGTACATATACTGCAAGATACATCGGAAAAAGATGCATGTGCAATGTTCGGCACGAACATTCCAAACTCATCTGTAGTTCTATACACATAGTAATCGTGCCCGTGCAATGCACGTGTACCTTTACGAAAAATAATCCCGCTACATCTTAGTTACCATGCAATATTTAAATACAATCAACTAAAAATGTAATAAGGTACTAAATTTAACCCTTTTTTGTTGTTGTTATGTAGTGTATTTTAGTTGCAGAGTTTGTTGTTCTTGGTTAAGGAGTTAGATTGGACACTGGAGTAGAAAGAAAAAATTTCCATCGCGTGCACGTTTGCCATTTAGTTATTCGCAAACAAGTTCGTCATAACATGAATGAACTACATATCCATATGTTTTCAGGTGCTTTTGCCTAAAATTTATGATAGCTATGAAATAAATTTATGCAAATTTAAAGTAACAATGGTGATAGAAACAACAAATGCAATATTTAAGCATACAAGCACACACACATCGTGTCAAACAGATAGAGAAGATGCCCCTTCAAAAAAACATTTGACATGTCCAAAATAACATAGTAACTATGCAACTATCCATGGCCCCGTGCTCCTTTTTTCTTTGTATAGATACAATGGTTCGGCCAGGGAGTTCCTCTCTCTGCCCCTTAGCTTTGAAACTCAGCGGGTGGTTGCAGAGGACCGGGTAAAGATCGTTGTTTCGCAGAATAAGCATACCTGGCCATGACACTGGTAGAAAAAAGGCCTTCCATACGCCCCCTTCAGTCCCCAAAATGTCCGAACCATGACTAAAGGGGTCTTTAGTCGCGGTTCGGGGCGACCCGCGACTGAAGGTCTTGAGTGGCGGTTTGGGTAGAGCGCGGAGGGATTTATTCCCGGTTGGCCTGGCCACCCGCAACTAAAGGTCGGAACTGCTCGTCTCCCTGTCTTTAGTCCCGGTTGGCCTGGCCACCCGCGACTAAAGTTCCAAACTGCTCGACTCCCGCGCGGTTTTCTTTCGCGAGCGATAGGCAGAAGGCCATTACTACAGTGCGCGCGCGGGCTCTCTGTTCTTCTTCATCTCTTCGATCTTCTTCCTCTCTTCTTCCTCCACCCACCACCCATGGATTCTCCCGTTTGGAACGTTCTCCGTGTGCCCACACCATGCGGCAAGAATCTCCACGTGGCCTATACCAATAGATGCGAGAGGCTCCCCGAAGCTCTTAGCCGTTTGAGCAATCTCTATGAAGCCGATGAACACCACAAGTTCTTCGGGCTTGATCTAGAGTATACGGCCAATCAGAAGGATGTGGCCGTCATCTAGATTGCCTACAAGCAGACCGTTTTGGTCTTCCAATGGGCAAGGTACGCACACGTACAATCTCTTGTAGGATAGTTGTTGCATTTTCGATTTGTTGTTGCATTGGAAGAATACACGTGTTGCAAAAATATCTAACACGTGATCCATTTTTGTTGTTGCAGTAGTTCAAAGCAATCTCCAGAACTTGTTGATTTTCTTGTCAACAAGGGTTACGACTTTTGTAGCGTCGACATCACAAATTACCGGCAGAAGTTGATGCGCATGTTGGGTATTGAGATACCTGAAGATCACTACATTGATCTTCAGGACTTGATTCATTTTGATGAGCTGTACGGGCACAAGACCGGGATGGCTCAGATCGCAATTGCCTTCATCCACCACGACTAGAAAACCATGAAAACTTGTTTCCCCTCGAGGAATCACATGTATTGGGGGAAGAACCCACTTGACCGGATCAATCTCGAGTATGCAGCAATAGATGCATACGTTGCCTTTGAGTTGTTCCGCATCTACTCTTCGGAGCTCGATTAGATGTTTGTGTACCGCATCTATGTACCGCTATGCTGCGTTCGATATATGTAATGGATATATTATGTAATGGATATATGTCTTTCTATTAATTCCTAGCTATATTAATTCTATATTATGTAATGGATATATGTACCGCTATGTTATGTAATGGCTCAAATAAAATCACGGGTTAAACATAGCACAAAATTTACTAAAGCAATCACACAAAGATCTAGCTCACACACAATTCCAAAATAATAAAACTAGAAAGTAACAAATGCTAGTTCCATTTTTATTTGGGTTTCCAATCATGCACACACTTTTTAAGGTAGATGTTCTGCAAGGAAACAACCTAATATCAAGTCCTAACACTCTATACAAGCTAGGAAACAAGATAAGATCAAACACACATTTCAAAACAAACAAAAACATGTCAAGAAAACAAAACAGAAAAACTATTGTTTCTATATCTGTTCACCAAAAATAAATCTAGAGCTCCAAAAATTAATCTAAGCCAGGAAAACATAGATCTAGTCAATACCAAACTCATCCAGTTGGATTTACTTCAAAATTCATTTTTTAACTCATTCTAAAAATCATAGAAGAGCCTACTGGTCTTTTATTAAAAAGGAGGGTATTTTCATTTGGTATCTGACCTTGATGTGAGGCTAAGTGCTATGGATAGATCTTTTTAATATCTATCTAGAACATTTTAGTTTGTCCATTTTGGTTATGTATTTTAAAAGTTAGGTTCAAATCATTCTCACAGATAGTCATTGCCAAAACAGTTCTTGTGTCCAAAATAATAGTGCAAACTTGGATCTTCAAATTTATATGGTTTAGATTTCATATGGTTTGGTTCATGAATTGTCAGATTTTATTTTGCATTTAGGAAAGGAAAATGAATTAGTTTTATTTTTCTGAATTTTTTGATATATTATTTGTATTTTTAAGATTTTAAAATGAATTAGTTTTATTTTTCTGAATATTTTGATATATTATTTATATTTTTAAGATTTTAAAATGAATTAGTTTTATTTTTCTGAATATTTTGATATATTATTTGTATTTTTAAGATTTTAAAATGAATTAGTTTTATTTTTCTGAATATTTTTTAGAAATAATACAAATTAAAAAGTTAATGTTTATTTATTAATTCAAAATTATTTATTACATCATTACTTTTGTTTATTAAAAGATTTATTTGAAATTCAGACAATAAAGAAATGTGGCATCGACCAACATGTTAATAGGATTGATATGATACTAGTATCACATACATGCGTGCGAAACACTTGGATGCGAGAGGGGATGGAACTCGGAAGTTAAGCGTGCTAGTGATAGAGTAGTGGGAGGATGGGTGACCGAGCGGGAAGTTTGACCACGAGTAAGTAATTTGACTAGAGATAATTGTAGTTAGACACTAAGCAAATAATAAAAATTCTGAAAAAAAGGGAGTGAAAAATTGGAGTGAAAAAATGGAGTCAAAAATTGGAATGAAAAATAATTAGAAACCCAAATGAATTAAAGAAATAACGAAATAGCCTGTAGTCCCGGTTCGTGTAAAAAATCGGGACTAAAGGTCCTCCCGCCTCCGACGCACGCCAGCTGCCCACGTGACGGGGCTTTAGTTGCGGTTCGTAAGAGGCGCGACTAAAGGGGGGGGCCTTTAGTCGAGCATATTTAGTCCCGGTTGCACGGCCGGGATTAATGGCCTTTGCGAACCGCGACTAAAGGCCTATTTTCTACCGGTGTGAGGAAACAACCTAGTCTTGAGCTCGGTGGTGCCACAGACCAGGACTAGCAAACTTCCTTTGATTCTCCAGCTTCTCGCCATGTGTACAAGACATTGAGGTTAAAAACTTAAAGGCACCGATGATGCTGGAATTGGTCCTCCAGTGAGAGTTTTCCAGGATGCTGGGCTTGGTCCACAAAGAAGTTGTGTAGCTTCAAAATCCTTATAGCTGCACCTAGAGAAGTGTATAATCGGAATGTTAACTTCCACACAAAAAATGTGTGTTGCTACAAAGGAAACAATTTAAGACATGGAGCAAGGGGTTATTTTGCCATGGCTTCAACATTTTCTACCTAGGCACCCTCTAGAACTATTGCAGTGCATCTATTCTTGACCCCCTCCCATATCAGGAGGATAACTTTTGTCATCCTTCGTTTCTCCTGGTCACGCAATGACCTCTACTACAACTATCTTGGATCTCAAGCTGTCAGCTGTTCCGATTCAGGCAAATCCCTCACACACTTAAGCACTGATTACTATAAAACAATTCTAAAGTTACCAGAGAAGAATTGTTACTCAAAATTCAAACCAATCAATTCTAAAAGATGGTGCTAATATTCGTTGGTCTGAGCATAGTTCTCCCATAGGATTCATGAATTTATACTTGAAGCAGTTCATAACCCTAAGTGAAACAAAATCCCCTGGTGTTCATGAATTTATACTTGAAGCAGTTCATAGAAAGTAGATGACTTTCCACAACAGAAAGTATCAGTAAAGACAGATTTGGTGTTCAGAATCAAGGATGATAGCAAACACCACTATCAGTAACAGAGATATTTGTAGATGGAAATAAAACTGGAGAATAAAATTTGATCCCCCCTTTCTCCCATCATGGATTGATTATGTCACCTGTGTATGGTTATTTTTCATGCATTCATATTTGTATCAACAATTTAGCATAGCACATATATGCTAAACACCAGGTGGCACTACTTGGAGAACAACGGCGATCCGCAGGGAAGAAATGGCGTCGGATGTACGAACAGACTGCAACTAAGCCATAAAAGTTTACTTGAGCTAACATAGTCACAAAGAAAAATAAGAGGCAAAAATAAACTAATATTAACAATTCATTCTTTAGAACATTTCTTTCTTTCTTTCTTTTCGACCACAATCTACAGAAAATAGACCAGAATATTACATAATGCATAGCTTCAATGGTCATCTCACAATTTTAAGTTAGTACAGTTGTAAGTGCAACTTGGTCAAGGTTATGAGCAGACTTTTTCTGTTGGTAGGTTGTACAACGCTTCTCGCTTTCTTCTCTTCGGAGAGGCTGGCTTACCAACCTTTACCACTGGCCTTTTTCTGTTGCCCATGTTGATTCAATGTGGGAGTTGCACTCTTATATGTTGATTCAATGTGGGAGTTGCACTCTTGTATTTAAACGGGGAGGTTCCCCTGATCCAAATGGCGAAGATTATTCTTCATCTAGTGAAAGAAACAAGTTTTTGTTAGCACCAAAAATTTGCAAAAAAAACTTGATAATAAATAGTTCATTCTAGTAGATGTCGATGCCGAATTTCTTAAAATATTTTGATTATAGTAGAACTAACATTGTCATTATAGTATGTGATCTAAGGTGCTAAAAATCCTTTGACTAGAGTTGAAATAACACTTTTCAATTGTACTGGTTCAGTCATACTATATTCACATCCACTTGACATTAAAAAAATTGTGCAAAGAACTGAAGGGGGACAGTAAATAAGTTCTACACAGCCAGAGAGACAATCATCTAAAAAATATCACCACTTCAAATCCTAGCGGTTTTTAAATACATGGCCAAACCCCGATATATTATCGTTGATGATTAGCAAACCCCTTGTTGTCCCGGATTGTGCAACATGCATCCCTGTTCTAAACATACTTTTCAGCTTATCTTGTCTTAAGTTAAAAGATACTACAAATACCGCTACTGTACAAGGATTTGGAATTTAGACACTACTAGCAAAATGCTCGTGCGTTGCCACGGAACAACGAATCAAAATAATAAATAATAATGTTTTTTCTAGCTTTTAGTTTGACTCTCTTTTTGTCAGACCCCGGACCCAGAGATATACACACTGTTATGTGCTCCTAGCCATGAACTCACAAGGGCTTCAGGGTTACCAGCCCCGGCCGCAACAAACAACGGCAGGCAGACCGGATTCATCGGCACGTAGTCCAGATCCCCGGTCTACTACTCCTTGTGTCCATGCTAGTCATAACCAATTATGCATATCCAAGTGTCCACGAGTCGGATGAAACTGAAGAAACGGGACCAAAGTTATACAGAGCTGCTATGTGTCCAGAAAGTGCAACAACAATCGAGGGTTACTGGGGTTACCTCGCCCCAGGCCGATCACATCGACAGGCGGGCTCGGACATGGATCATCGGCTCCACAATCCCTCGACTGCGACAACTATGCAGGCATAGCCAAAACTGTATAACAATGAGCTCGAAACCAACAACCGATCAAAGCAGTACTCTAAACATGAAGCTTTATTAAGCAAGTAATACTAGAGTATAGCTTACAACCAGAGGTCACACGACCCAACATTACATCAGACAACGGAAAGCAAAATATGTTGCTAATCAACAAGAACCAAAAAGGCCTAAGAGGCCGCAACATAAGGCGACGTCCCAGCCCAGAGATTCCAGGCTGCTACCTGGGAAACCCCAAACTATCCGTCGATGTCCACGTTGAAACACCACCGAAGGTATGGAACTCCACCTGAACCAAATTGAAGCAAACATGAGTACGAGAGGTACTCAACAAGACTTAACTAACCTATTATATATCTGCTTGTTCAAAAAGGGTTTATGAAGGTTGTTTTGCGTAAAGCCAACTTTGTTTCGAATAGAGGGAGACAGAGAAGTTTTTCACAAATCTTTTAAAAGAATACCCTTTCACGGGTATTGCCTTCAGAACCTTCGAAGCATCATCTTAAGCACCGATAACTGGAACCACCTCTTAAACTAAACATTCATTGCCAACATCTTTTACGTCATGTTCAAGTTATCTATGATCTCAGGATCCGTCACCAAGTTGTCCTTAACCGCGGACACGGCTTTTCGAAAAGATTAAACCCTGCAGGGGTGTACAACTTCACCCACACGCATCAACCGACTCTTAATGCCAAGCTATTGGCACAATTCCGACGATGTGCCGGCAGAGGGTGGCTGACCACGATCTTTCCCTTGCTTCGCCTATTCCATGAGTCGCTCCGAGTAGAGATGGACCGCCAATAGGGAGTGGCCATCTCCTGCCGGGTCTCTATCGTTGTGAGCGGTGCTTCAACTACTGTCTCGCCACAGGCTGTTACACCGCCACGTCCTAGTTTTGTAAACGTTTTGATATCCCCAGCAAATCCAAATGGAACGCCCGAACTAGGCAACTCATGGAACAAACTAGACAAGTTGAAACCGAGGGGAATCCAATCCCCGTGTGGTTGCACGATCAGTCTTGGCTTCAAAGGCGAGAACTCGCTCCTAGGGGCATGAACGAGGCAAATCACCACATTCCATGTGGCAACTCATCCAAGCCTTTTATCATATTAACCACACATCTCGAATCTTACCACGTCATCTTGTCATACTAGATTCATTTCGTAACTCTGATTCATCAACCGGATGGAGCAGAGATAAACAGACATGTATGACTCAGCATGGCATATTTGAGGCTTTGGCGATACACACAAACAAATCCTATGTCAGCTAGGAGCATGGAATCATGATATCTGGTTTATGCAAATAAATAGGATAACTCTATCTACTGACTCAAGATACTTTGTAAAAGCATGCATTGTACGAGAAGGAAAACATTTCGAAAACATATATGGGCAGATAAGAGGTTATGCTTGCCTTGCTTCAAGAAAACCAGAGAAAGCTTCAAGGAATAAGTGCTTGACTTGGTTGTTTAGACCAAGTATTCGGCAACAGGGGTGTTGAACTTCACTCCGGATTCGCGTTCTACCGATAAGAGTAAACACCGGAAAGAAAGGAAACAACACTCAAAATAGGCATCGATGCAATGCTCAATATGTATGCATGAACAATTGAATGCATTAAAGATAAGCCCTAAACATGGTTCATGGGTTGCTAGGGTTTGTATGTTAGGAAAACAATTTTAGTGAATTTAGTCCCGAAATGGACCTCGGAGGCCGATTTGGACAAAACCTAGAGGTGCGACAAGTTAAAGTGCTCAAATAGGGTTGAGAACACCATAACTAGGTTGCACTTGTCATTCTAAGTATTTTGACATATAACTTGTAATTTTCTAATTTTCTTGAATAAAAACTTATTTTCTTTATTTTAAATGATTTAAATAATACTCAAAATTCAACTTTGTAAAAAATGTGTGAAAATGACATAAACATGTAGATTACATTTTTCTGAACAAAATGGTATGTTGAACATATTTTTCTAATTAAGTAATTAAAAGATATTGCATATCCAATTTTATTCAATTTTCTGTAATTTAAATTACAAGTGGGGTCCACGTGTCAGCTCCAATTCGTTTAAACTGAAATTAAACAGAAACAGGGCCAGGTGACGTCGGCGTGATGTCATGATGACATCACCCGAGCCCAAATTGGCACAGAAGCTCTGAAATTCATGGATTTCGTGCGAAATTCTTCGAATCAAACGCTTCCACGAGGTAGAGCAAAACGAGAGGGTGCTAGTGGTGTGTGCGGCTGGCCGGTTGGTCGCCGGAGCTCGCCGACGAGCTCGAGCGGTGGCGGATGGCGGCTTCGGCGGCGAGGGAGGGAACCGGAGGGGAAGGGAGGAAGAGGAGGGCACCAACGTGCACGGGGGCTCACCGTGAGCAAGAAGAGGTGGTCGGGCGGTGAGGAAGGCCGGGAATCGCCGGCGGCGAGCGGATTCCGGCGGCGGCCGTGGATCCCGTCGGCGGGGAAATTGGGCCCGCAAGGGGCGTCCCTGCAGCTGCCTCTACTCGAGGAGGACGAAGGGGAGGTGGCGGAGCCGGTGGGGAGCTCGGAGGGGCGCAGGAGCGGACGATTCGCCGGCGGCGAGCGGCGGAAACCGGCAGCTAGGGTTGGTCGGTTTGGGCGCTGCGCGTGAATGATACATAGAGGAGGAGGCTCCAGGGGAAAGGAGAAGATAGAGGAGGGATGGGGCTTTCTCTCTCGGCCTTATCCCTCGAAGGGCAAGCAGAAGGTGGCGGGGAAGGCGGCGTGGAGCTTCGGCTCGTCTACTGTCCATGGACAGAGGAAGAAGACAAGGCGATGTTTCCGAAAACCCCCCTGGGAAAACAAGAACTGCGAAAAGGTCCTTGTCCTTTTTAAAACAGCACACTAAAACATATTTGAGGGCCTTTTCTGCAATTAGTAAAAATTGGCAAAAAATATTTTTGAGCTCCTTACAACAAGGACAACCTCAACATATTTTTGTTTTGCAAAAATTGCACCATTTTAAACCATCATTTTAGTGTGCACTTTTAAGTGATTTTTAACAAACGCCGGTAGTAAATTTTAATGCACTTGTTTTAAAACCAAACATGGGTTCGAAAATGCATGCATGACATGACATGATCATAAGCACAAACACACAAACACTTTATTACGAAAAGGAGGATGTTACAAGTCTACCCCCCTTACAAGAATCTCGTCCCGAGATTCCTAGGTTTTAGCAAAGAAGGACGGGTACTCGGATCGTAAACGATCTTCTCGTTCCCAGGTTGCTTCAGCTTCAGAATGATGAGACCACTGAACCTTGAGGCACTTGATGCTTCGGCATCGAATCTTTCGTTCAGCTGCCTCGAGAATACGGATAGGACATCCTCGGTAGGTCAGATCATCCTTGAGATCAATGGTTTCATGATCAACACCACGGTTGGAATCTTTGAAGCAATGATGAAGTTGTGAGACATGGAATGTAGCATGAACCCGTGGGAACGTTGAAGGTAGGTGGAGATGATAAGCAAAATTCCCACTTTTTGCAAGAACAGGGAAAGGACCAACATACCGAGGCGGTAATTTTCCCTTCATGACATCACGATGAACACCCTTCAAAGGTGTGACTCGAAGATAGGCTTGTCCGCCAACATCATAACGAATATCTTGTTGACGGTCACCATAACTCTTCTGGCGAGACTGAGCAGCTTTCAGATGTTCACGGATGATACGAACTGTTTCTTCAGTCTCATTGATCAGATTCTTCGGTCCAAAGAACTGTCTTTCACCGGTTTCTGACCAATTTAACGGAATGGAACAGCTTCTGTTGTAGAGAAATTCCAACGGAGATTTGGCCAAGATAACTTGGAAGCAGTTGTTATAAACGAACTCGGCAGATGGAAGACATTTCTCCCAATCATTACCGAAGGATACAACACAAGCTCGAAGCATGTGTTCAAGTGTTTGATTCAGACTCCCGAGGTGATCATTACGGGATGAATGATAGATGATGGTGAAGTGTAGACGACTTCCCATAGCTTGCTTGAAACTTGCCCAGCCCTTGGAAGTAAACAGATTTCCCTGATAAAAAAGGATCTTCTTAGGAACACCATGAAGAGATATTATCTGAGAGACATATAAATCTGCCAGTTGTTTAGCATTGATGCCCTGATGGATAGGAACAAAATGAGCAACCTTTGACAGTCGATCAATCACTACCCAGATAGCGGTGTGTCCCTGATCATTTCTTGGAAGATCAACAATGAAAGTCATCTCAACTTCATCCCACTTCCAAACAGGAATAGGGGTGGGGTAGAGAGTAGCAACTGGTCTTTGATGTTCAGCTTTAGCACGACGACAAACATCGCATTCAGCCACGAATTGAGCGATATCTCGCTTCATCTTGGTCCACCAGAACCTTTGACGTAGATCACGGTACATTTTGGTGCTACCAGGACGAACAGAGAGAAGTGACTCATGGGCTTCACGGAGGATCAGTTGTTTCAGACTCCATTTCTTCGGCACAACAATACGTTGACCAAAATAAACGGTACCTTGATTATCAACAGAGAAACATGTAGGAACTCCACGAGAAATCTTTCTCTTGACCAAGGTAATGCTTAGATCCCGCTTTTGGGCATCTTTGATTTGATGTTCAAAGGATGGTTTCACTTCTGGATTAACCAGATAACCAGAGGGAACAACCTCAAGATTGAGCTTGGAGAACTCTTTGTGGAGAGAAGGTTGATCTTGCTGTATCATCAAGCTGTTACAGTAAGACTTCTGGATTGTCGTGTCAGCCACGGCTTTACCTTTATCAATTTGACAATTGACCTCCACATTGGGTTCTTTGACTAATTCCAACCATCTCTTTTTTCTGAGACTCAGATCTGGTTGGGTAAAAAGATATCTGAAGCTCTGCTGGTGGAAGTAGAACTCACAGTGATTTCCTAGCAGATGATGACGCCATTGTTTCAAGGCATACACAACAGCTGCTAACTCAAGAGCATGAGTTGGATATTTGAGCTCATGTGGTTTCAGTTGTCGAGAAGCATAAGAAATCACACGACCATCTTGCAATAGACCACAATCAATACCTTGACGAGAGGCATCACAGAAGATAACGAAATCCTTGCGCGTGTCCGGAAGGGCAAGCATAGGAGCATTAGCCAGCTTGGTTTTCAACAACCGGAAACTCTCTTCTGCCATTCTTGACCATACAAACTGTTTATCTTTCTTAAGAAGATCAGTCATTGGCTTGGCAGCTTTGGAGAAACCTTCAATAGAGCGGTGATAACAACCGATAAGTTCGAGGAAGTTTCGAACCTCTTTGATGGATTTAGGTGACTCCCAGTCCAATATGGCTTGAACTTTGTTAGGGAGAACTCCAACTCCTTCAGCAGATAGAACGTAGCCTAGAAATATGAGCTCTTTAAACCAGAACTCACATCTGGAGAATTTGGCATAGAGACGATGCTCACGGAGCTTTGTCAAAGCTAGCCGAAGATGTTCAGCATGTTCTTCTTCGGACTTGGAGTAGATTATAACATCGTCGAGGTAAACCACAACGAACTTGTCAAGATACTCCATGAAAATGGATTTCATAAGCCCCATCAGCATGGTTGGAGCGTTGGAGAGTTCGGGAGACATAACAGTGTACTCGTAAAGACCATAATGAGTTTTGACAACCGTTTTAGAAACATTCCCGGACCTGGTCTGAAGTTGATGATAACCCATACTTAAGTGTATCTTGGAGAAAACAGTGGCACGAATCAGACGATCAAACAAATCATTTGTCCGAGGAAGAGAACACTTGTGCTTTATTGCCACATCATTGAGCGGATAATATTCACTGACCAGCTGGGGAACTGTGGTATCCTTCTTCATGACGAAGAGTGTAGGACATCCACAAGAAGATGTGTTGGCATGAGGGAAACATTTCCCTTCTGACTCCTCTATTTGCTTCTTCAACTCAACCAACTCTTCTAGAGACATATGGTATGGTCTTTCAGAAGTAGGAGCCACTCCAGGAATTAGTTCAACAACAAACTCCACTGAATAACCATGATGCATACCATGAAGCTCTTCCGGGAAGACATCCGGAAACTTACACACCACTGGTACCTCATGAATCTCGGGAGATGGTCGAACTTCGATTGCATTGAGCTGAGGACGTGGCTGTGGTTGAACTGTCCCACAAGGAAACATCAACCGAGTGGTCTGACCATAAGGATGAATCAAGGTAACAGACTTGGCTGCACAGTCAATCATGGCATGATGGGTTGACAACCAGTCCATGCCCAGTATGACATTGATGTCATTTGAGTCCACGATGACAAGTGTAGAAAGAAACACCAAACCTCCAATTTCAATTGGGACACCAGGGCAACACTGATTAGACCAGCAGAAGGACCCTGGGGTGGAAATTATTAACGGAGGAACCATACTCGCAAGAGGTATGTCATGCAACACCACAAAAGCTCTTGATACACATGGGTGTGACGCTCCGGAATCAAACAGAACTGATGCTGAAGCTAAATTGACACGAAGCATTCCCAACACGACATCAGGTGCTTTCTGAGCTTCTTCAATCAGAATATGATTCAAACGACCACGGTTAACAACACGTGTAGGAACGGACTGTAGTGCAGAAGGTGTCCTCTGGGGACATTTGTTGGAGTAGTGTCCAAGTTCATCACATACATGACATGTCACCAGCCGTTTATTACCACCAACAACTCTGGATTGCCCACCAAGGTGACCTTGTTGAAAAGCTGGTGGATATGGAATAGCACTGTATGGAACAAACACACGACGCTTCTTGGAACCATAAGAAGACGCACGTGACTCTTCAGAAATCTGCTTCAAAGAAGTTTCCATTTCCTTTTTGCTCCAAGATAAGAGCATTATAAGGTCCTGGAAGGTTGGAAACTGGAAAATAGCTCATAGCGAACTCCGGAATCCAGACCCTTGCGGAACAACTCTTGTTTATCCGCATCATCTGCAACATCTCGGGGTGCATAACGAGCCAAACGGGTGAATTCACGCTCGTAAGTTTCAACATCCATCTGTCCCTGGGTCAGATCCAGGAAATCTTTTCTTTTGGAGTCCATAACTGCCTCGGGATCATGGGCAGCACAGAACTCTTTACGGAACTCCTCCCAAGTAACCTTATGTCCCGGCGATTGCAACGCCAAGAAACCTTCCCACCATGAACCAGCTTCACCCTCTAGATGATAGGCGGCGAAGTTCACACGGTCACTTTCTGGAACATGGAGAGCATTAAATTTGCGCTCGATGGCACGAAGCCAATCATCAGCATCGATGGGTTCCTTGAGACTGCTGAAAGATGGAAGCTTAGCATGAACTAAATCCCCAAATGTAACGCATTCGTCGTGATGACGTTCAGTGTTTTGCGCCACACGCTCAAGGAGATGTTCATTTCTCAGGCGGTTGGTCTCGATATCCTGAAGAACTTGCGTCATTAAGGAAGATGAAGACTCTCCCTCGATATGACCACTTTCAACGGAATCTTGAATACTCCCGGACATCCTGAGTACGAAGAAACGGAACCATGAGAAACACTACCATGGAAAGATTGCAATAGAAAGATTCATGACTTGATATGGATCAACTGAAGTCAAAAGGAATCAACGATTTAGACCAAAGGAGGTAACTTGGAAACTCTGAGAAGATTAGCAACCTGACACGGAGTACAAGGAAAAACACCCAACGATTTGATCCTAACTTTGAAGTTAACAGGTGAGAGGTAAAACATTTGAAAACAAATGAGATACGGTGACTCAGAGTTAGAGTGATACCAGGTAAGGAGTAAAAAGAATCCTAAGAAGGTTTTCATAACTCATTTGTCATTTCGAAAATAGTTTTCACAAACTCTAGACTCAACATCGACCAATAGCACGGGTTTTCCTACAGGCAGTCCTGCTCTGATACCAACTCTTGTCAGACCCCGGACCCAGAGATATACACACTGTTATGTGCTCCTAGCCATGAACTCACAAGGGCTTCAGGGTTACCAGCCCCGGCCGCAACAAACAACGGCAGGCAGACCGAATTCATCGGCAAGTAGTCCGGATCCCCTGTCTACTACTCCTTGTGTCCATGCTAGTCATAACCAATTATGCATATCCAAGTGTCCACGAGTCGGATGAAACTGAAGGAACGGGACCAAAGTTATACAGAGCTGCTATGTGTCCAGAAAGTGCAACAACAATCGAGGGTTACTGGGGTTACCTCGCCCCAGGCCGATCACATCGACAGGCGGGCTCGGACATGGATCATCGGCTCCACAACCCCTCGACTGCGACAACTATGTAGGCATAGCCAAAACTGTATAACAATGAGCTCGAAACCAACAACCGATCAAAGCAGTACTCTAAACATGAAGCTTTATTAAGCAAGTAATACTAGAGTATAGCTTACAACCAGAGGTCACACGACCCAACATTACATCAGACAACGGAAAGCAAAATATGTTGCTAATCAACAAGAACCAAAAAGGCCTAAGAGGCCGCAACATAAGGCGACGTCCCAGCCCAGAGATTCCAGGCTTCTACCTGGGAAACCCCAAACTATCCGTCGATGTCCACGTTGAAACACCACCGAAGGTATGGAACTCCACCTGAACCAAATTGAAGCAAACATGAGTACGGGAGGTACTCAACAAGACTTAACTAACCTATTATATATCTGCTTGTTCGAAAAGGGTTTATGAAGGTTGTTTTGCGTAAAGCCAACTTTGTTTCGAATAGAGGGAGACAGAGAAGTTTTTCACAAATCTTTTAAAAGAATACCCTTTCACGGGTATTGCCTTCAGAACCTTCGAAGCATCATCTTAAGCACCGATAACTGGAACCACCTCTTAAACTAAACATTCATTGCCAACATCTTTTACGTCATGTTCAAGTTATCTATGATCTCAGGATCCGTCACCAAGTTGTCCTTAACCGCGGACACGGCTTTTCGAAAAGATTAAACCCTGCAGGGGTGTACAACTTCACCCACACGCATCAACCGACTCTTAATGCCAAGCTATGGGAACAATTCCGACGATGTGCCGGCAGAGGGTGGCTGACCACGATCTTTCCCTTGCTTCGCCTATTCCATGAGTCGCTCCGAGTAGAGATGGACCGCCAATAGGGAGTGGCCATCTCCTGCCGGGTCTCTATCGTTGTGAGCGGTGCTTCAACTACTGTCTCGCCACAGGCTGTTACACCGCCACGTCCTAGTTTTGTAAACGTTTTGATATCCCCAGCAAATCCAAATGGAACGCCCGAACTAGGCAACTGATGGAACAAACTAGACAAGTTGAAACCGAGGGGAATCCAATCCCCGTGTGGTTGCACGATCAGTCTTGGCTTCAAAGGCGAGAACTCGCTCCTAGGGGCATGAACGAGGCAAATCACCACATTCCATGTGGCAACTCATCCAAGCCTTTTATCATATTAACCACACATCTCGAATCTTACCACGTCATCCTGTCATACTAGATTCATTTCGTAACTCTGATTCATCAACCGGATGGAGCAGAGATAAACAGACATGTATGACTCAGCATGGCATATTTGAGGCTTTGGCGATACACGCAAACAAATCCTATGTCAGCTAGGAGCATGGAATCATGATATCTGGTTTATGCAAATAAATAGGATAACTCTATCTACTGACTCAAGATACTTTGTAAAAGCATGCATTGTACGAGAAGGAAAACATTTCGAAAACATATATGGGCAGATAAGAGGTTATGCTTGCCTTGCTTCAAGAAAACCAGAGAAAGCTTCAAGGAATAAGTGCTTGACTTGGTTGATTAGACCAAGTATTCGGCAACAGGGGTGTTGAACTTCACTCCGGATTCGCGTTCTACCGATAAGAGTAAACACCGGAAAGAAAGGAAACAACACTCAAAACAGGCATCGATGCAATGCTCAATATGTATGCATGAACAATTGAATGCATTAAAGATAAGCCCTAAACATGGTTCATGGGTTGCTAGGGTTTGTATGTTAGGAAAACAATTTTAGTGAATTTAGTCCCGAAATGGACCTCGGAGGCCGATTTGGACAAAACCTAGAGGTGCGACAAGTTAAAGTGCTCAAATAGGGTTGAGAACACCATAACTAGGTTGCACTTGTCATTCTAAGAATTTTGACATATAACTTGTAATTTTCTAATTTTCTTGAATAAAAACTTATTTTCTTTATTTTAAATGATTTAAATAATACTCAAAATTCAACTTTGTCAAAAATGTGTGAAAATGACATAAACATGTAGATTACATTTTTCTGAACAAAATGGTATGTTGAACATATTTTTCTGATTAAGCAATTAAAAGATATTGCATATCCAATTTTATTCAATTTTCTGTAATTTAAATTACAAGTGGGGTCCACGTGTCAGCTCCAATTCGTTTAAACTGAAATTAAACAGAAACAGGGCCAGGTGACGTCGGCGTGATGTCATGATGACATCACCCGAGCCCAAATTGGCACAGAAGCTCTGAAATTCATGGATTTCGTGCGAAATTCTTCGAATCAAACGCTTCCAGGAGGTAGAGCAAAACGAGAGGGTGCTAGTGGTGCGTGCGGCTGGCCGGTTGGTCGCCGGAGCTCGCCGACGAGCTCGAGCGGCGGCGGATGGCGGCTTCGGCGGCGAGGGAGGGAACCGGAGGGGAAGGGAGGAAGAGGAGGGCACCAACGTGCACGGGGGCTCACCGTGAGCAAGAAGAGGTGGTCGGGGCGGTGAGGAAGGCCGGGAATCGCCGGCGGCGAGCGGATTCCGGCGGCGGCCGTGGATCCCGTCGGCGGGGAAATTGGGCCCGCAAGGGGCGTCCCTGCAGCTGCCTCTACTCGAGGAGGACGAAGGGGAGGTGGCGGAGCCGGTGGGGAGCTCGGAGGGGCGCAGGAGCGGACGATTCGCCGGCGGCGAGCGGCGGAAACCGGCAGCTAGGGTTGGTCGGTTTGGGCGCTGCGCGTGAATGATACAGAGAGGAGGAGGCTCCAGGGGAAAGGAGAAGATAGAGGAGGGATGGGGCTTTCTCTCTCGGCCTTATCCCTCGAAGGGCAAGCAGGAGGTGGCGGGGAAGGCGGCGTGGAGCTTCGGCTCGTCTACTGTCCATGGACAGAGGAAGAAGACAAGGCGATGTTTCCGAAAACCCCCCCTGGGAAAACAAGAACTGCGAAAAGGTCCTTGTCCTTTTTAAAACAGCACACTAAAACATATTTGAGGGCCTTTTCTGCAATTAGTAAAAATTGGCAAAAAATATTTTTGAGCTCCTTACAACAAGGACAACCTCAACATATTTTTGTTTTGCAAAAATTGCACCATTTTAAACCATCATTTTAGTGTGCACTTTTAAGTGATTTTTAACAAACGCCGGTAGTAAATTTTAATGCACTTGTTTTAAAACCAAACATGGGTTCGAAAATGCATGCATGACATGACATGATCATAAGCACAAACACACAAACACTTTATTACGAAAAGGAGGATGTTATACTTTTATCTATGCCACACCTCTTTTTTCGAACCCAAAACTTTAGAAGACAAGGTGTCATCTTTCTCCCTATTTGGTCACTGGTGCCAGTTTGTTTAATTTCTTATGTGTACAACTTTACTAATCTGACAAATATCTGCCATCCTTCATGTCGCCCCCATACATAGCATTATTACATTTAAAGTTCAAGCATGCACCCCTTCGCTGTAGAGTAATTTCTCATCACGATAACAAAAAACTTGCATGTAAATTTGGACCAATAAGCATAACGACGGTTTCTAAGTTGTCCTTTTGCACTGTCACCGCTACAAATATCTATCACCCCAAAGAGGCACAGAGGTTGTGTTAACATAGGAAACATCATTATGGGAACTCTAAGAATCACAAAACAGCACACCAGATGCTCTGAACAGCTCAAATAGGTCGACGTGCTTTGCTGATCTAACCCAAAACAATGACAAGAACAGAGGAGGATGGCACCATGCACGACCGTCTAAACTGAAGCCTGCACGACCGTCTAAACTGAAGCATATCAACAAAGTTGTGTTTATTGTCACTTCCTGTCTGGATACAAGTGAGAAACAATGACATTTATCCCATTTCGTAGTGGATAAGCACATAATTTATTCCTCCTTTCAAGTCATTTGCACAATCTCGATTATTGGAATCCATCTTGTCATTTACACTGCACTTAAACCTTCATGCAAATGAGAAACAAATCATCCATATAGGAAAAAATGGGAGCAGTGTGTCGAATCTGCGTATCGGCAATTCCCTTAGGTGAACCCATAGGGTTTCGAATAGGAGAACCCATGAGCGCTGGTGACGATCGTCGGCTAGACAGGAGGCACGATTTACCCAGGTTCGGGGCCCTCGTAGAGGTAAAACCCTTACTACTGCCTCTGTCGATCTGTATTATCGAATAGATCGGTTACAATGGTGGCTGCTCAAGTCGAGAGTACGATCTCGAGCTCAAGGCTTTGGTGGTGCAGTATTGCTTGGTCCTCTCCCGGTGGCTCTCCTGGCCTTATATAGATGGCCAGGTCTCAAACCCTACCCGGGGAGGACTCGAACTCTAACCCTATGTCGGTTACAAGTTTCCTATTTTAGCACACAAGGCATTGCGAGAGGGCTTCATGTGGGCCTTCTAGAATACTCCAAAGGCTTCCCTTCTTGGGCTTTAGCCATGGGCCTAGGACCGGGGTGTCCTTACTCGCACGGTCCAAGGTCCATCCCTTCGTCAGTAGCCCCCGAGTGTTTGCTCGATTGGGATTTTTTCAGTCGGGTAGACGCTCAGATTTTTCGTCTTGCTTCCTTTCGGATAACCATTATGGTCGTTTTCCGTTCGGAGGGTGTATACCCTGTGCGATGAGTTTTTATAGCCGAGTATCGAGTGATCAAAAGTGCCTGTGTTTTATGCTTGTTTTTCGCAGAAGGATGTGGCGCAGTAGCTTGGCTCTCCCGAAAGATCTGGGCCAATTAATTGCAACTAGGGCAAAAACAGTTCTGGCCTACACAGATTCGAGACCTCCGACTCGAATCCGATGAGGTGATCATTGCGACTGGGCCGTGGAGGTCTTACCGAGTCGAAATTAACCTATGGGGGTACCCGGCGCGTCCGCTAGGATTTTTCTTTGTGTTGTTGACACAGAATTTTACCGGAGGACGCAGCTTGAGTGCGATTCAGGGCCCTCAAGAGAGATCTTTTGGGTCTTACCTTCATATTCGAAAGAATATGGCATCCAGATGTGCCTAGTCGGCTGAACAATCCAGGTCCGTGATGTGTAGACATCGTGTGATGGAGTGGCAGGATTTGCACACTCGTATAGTTTTAGGTCTGTGATTTCCCGAGTAGGAAACCAAGCTATTTTTGTCCATACGAAAGAGTTTTCGTGTTTGGAGTTTTTTGCCCGTACGAAATAGTTTTCGTGTTTAGGGTCTTGTTTTCTTGTGAAAGAATTTTCACATCACAATTTGTCCATACGAAGTTATTTCGTGTTTGGAACTTTCATTCGAAAGATTCGCCAGCTTGATGAAGTACGCTATGACGTCATGGCGCACTTTATCCTCCCGATGGGATGTGATGGAGCGAGATCAGAAGTGCTGGCCCACCTTGTCAGTTTTTTGAACGGAAACGAGACGTCGTTCCCGGTTTTTACGCGAACTGCGCGCAATAAATGCGCACGATCCACTGTTAGGATCGTGGCACGAAACAGCATCCGCCGCCCTTTCGTTTCGCCTTCGCACGCGGCAGCTGCGATGGATGGCACGTGGCTCAACAAACGGTCAGGATCGGGCGGCTCCGTGTATAAGTATAGGCCTTAGGTGAAACGGTGAAAATTTCCCCAGCCTTCGTCTTCCTCAGTCTTCATCTTCCTCGTTCTCTACCCTTTCTCTCCTCGAGATCCCACCAGCGTCAATGGCAGGCGGCAAGAAGCGCGGCTCCGCTGTTTCTTCGTCGAGGGCGACAGAGGAAGTTCTCGCGCCACCCGCACCGCGCTCAGGCGATTGGCGTTCGCCCAACACCACAAACAAGAGCATCAAGGAGATGCAGAGGGAGGGGTTGCTGCCTCCAGAAGCCGACAAGCGGTGCGCCTCGGCAAAAAAGAGGAGGTACCCAATCCCCGCGCGAATGAACGCGTGGTTTTCGCGGACCACGTATCGCGCAGTCTCTCCTTTCCTCTCCATCCCTTTCTCGTGGCGTTGCTGTATGTCTATGGCATACAACTCCACGATCTGCCTTCGAATGCAGTGCAGCACATCTCGTGTTTCATTGTGTTCTGCGAGTGCTTCTTGGGCATTTGCCCACATTGGGGCCTTTGGAAGGCCCTCTTCAAGGTGCGTGTCTTCCGCGAGAGATCGCGGGTAGATACTGAGCTTGGCGAGCCGCTGCGCACCGGCGGCTTCGGAATCCAGGCGAAGTCGGACAGCAGCTACTTCATCGACTCCGCCCAAGGGTGGAGAAAGAAGTGGTTCTACGTCATCGACAACAGCACGGGTGGAGTTCACGTGTTCCACCCATTCGCTGTCCTGAAGAGGCGGAAGTCCTGGGTGCACAAGTTGTCGGCTGAAGAAAACCAGGTTGTCACCCCGCTAGTCGCCAAGGTGGCTGCCCTTCGGGATCAATCCGCTGGAATTGTGATGAATTGGCTGCACCTAGCGGGCATTTTCCTCAAGCGCAGGATTCAGCCCCTAAAGGACAGGCCTTCCACGATGTGGGAATACCAGGGTGCTGAAGACCCCGGTCGCGTGAGCCGTGAAGAACTCCCGAATGCCGAATTCGAGAAGAAGATCGCGGCCATCACCAGCTTGAAGATGGGTGAAAACTTCTCCGACTGCACTGTCGCAGCCTTTGAGGCGTCAAGGCCTCCACCACCTAAAGTAAGTTTGTGTTTTTCTTCGTCTTTGTTTCTTTCTTGCTCGAAGGTTTTGTCGACTGAAAATACTTTCTTCCTTTTCTTCTTCTGTCTTCTTTTTGTAGAGCTTACCAGTGGTCACCTGCTACCCGCCAATCTCCGGCGAGGAAGCCTCGGACTTGTTGGCAAGCAACCTGGATGTTCCAGCCGACACTAGTGTTGCCAATGCCGATTCGAGTTCCGAGCATGACTCCTCAGATGGCGTGGAGGAATCGAGCAGCGATCTCCTCCACCGCAAACGCCGCCGAGTGGAGAACGATGAGGCCACCTCCAAGGATAATTCCTTGGATAAGGAATCGCCCGGGAAAGGGCCTCTCATCGTGACTCCGCTAAGTACGCGCGCCCCTTCTCCTTCATTTCCAAATATCCAAACCGCCTGGAATGCGGATATGTTGGACGATGAAGACGACGACGAGTAAGTCCTTGCTTTCTTGTTCTTAGTCGAACATTCTCTTTTTGCGCCCTTTGACGTATTGTCTTCATGGTAGTCTTCAATCTATCAGCCCTGGTCGATTCGTCTCTTCCCTTCCTCTCGAGAAGAGGAAAAGGGCTGCTGCTGCGGGCGGGACCCCGACCGTTGACACCGTCCAGAATTCACCGTATGCAGTCCCCACAGCGGCGACTACGGAATATAGAATTCCTAGTTTTGCCGCTGGGGCCTCGACACTCGAAGGAAGTGTCGGGTAGCTCAGCGAATCCTCTTTCCCTAGCTCAAGGCCAGGTAAATTTTGCTGTTTTCTTCTTCATACTGTACTTCGTTTATTTGGATTTTTTATCGGGTGCACGGCAGTGCTCCCGATGGGAGTAGCCCCCGAGGCTGTAGTTTATCGCGTGCGATCGGCTACAGGCTCAAAGACTTAAGCTTTCTTTCTTCTTTTTGCTTTGTCGGGTGCACGACAGTGCTCCCGATGGGAATAGCCCCCGAGGCTATACTCGAATGTTTGCAATCGTGTATAGGCTCAATCTTTTCTTCTCTGATTCTTCTATCTTCATGTTTTTGCAGTCACTCCTTGACTCCCTTGTGGCCGTTGGCCGCCGCGTTATCTTGGCCGAGACAGAATGCGGGACCCTTCGGTCCGATCGCGATCGTCTCGCCTCCGAAAATGAGCTCCTTCGAAGTAAGTTTATCGTCTTCTTTTATCTCATCTATTCAGTTACGCCAATTTCTTCGATTCTGAAACCCATTGTTATGCAGCTCAAGTTGAATTTATGAAGGCCGAGAAGGCGGACGCCTCCACTCGGGCAATCGCTCAGGAGGCTTAGTTGGAGGCTGCTCGACAGGAGCTCGAGTCTTCTCGCAAGCTGTCGACTGACCTCGAGGGAAGACTTGCGGGCGCCCAGGACGCTCTGAAAAAACTGGAGGAGGCTGGCACCAAGGAGGACACCGACCTCATCGACTTCCTTTGCCCTCTGGCTCAGCGTTTTTCAGGTAAGTTGCATTTTATCCTTTGTTGTCTCCCGACTGTCTGGTAGGTCCTCAGATTTTAATGTTTCTGTCTACAGGTCTTCTGGGCGTCCCGCTGGAGCTTCCTGGGGTCCAACGGGTGGATGCTTTGACCGATTCTTGCGCTCAGCTCAAGAAGCACACTGAGGGGATTTGCACTCTGATCGGTGATGCCATTCGAGTGCTAACGCAGCTTCACGGTCGTCTTCTGGTCGACGCTGTGTATCCTCCTACGCTGGGTGATCTTCTGAAGGTTTTCTTGGAGGGCAATCTCCTTGACGCCTACGCGGTTGCTCAGTCAGAGTCCGGGGCGTAGACTGCTATCCAGTTTGCACTGGCGCATGGATTCACGGGCTTGGAGGAGGCGTACTCGGACCTTCATGTCGATCCTTCTACGGGAAAAAGGTAGCGCTTCGTCGTTTTGGCGAACCAGCTGGAGTCCTCGCCTAGAAGTTATCTGAGTTGATCGCCCGTGCTAGTAGTAGGGGAAGCACTGCCGCGAGTGGCAGCACAAATGTAGCTCCTTAGTATATATTTTTAGTTTGTTCTTTCGATTGTAATGAACCTTGGGATGTATTCCCGTATTTTCATCATTTAATCGAAATGTTCTTCTGATATCTGAGATACTTCCTGTGATTGATTTGTTATGTGTTTTCTCCCGATGGGAGTAGCCCCTGAGCACCTGTCGAATAGGTGATTGCTTATATCTCGAATGGGGCATTTTATTCCTTGACTTTCCTTTATTCTTCCAGGTAACCGGAGTTGCTGCGGGGTCTTCGGGTGGACTTGCTGCTCAAGCGAATCCTCTTGTTGCCGCTATTGGTACCTTTGCGGGCCTCCGTGACCGTGTTGCGGACGGTGAGCGCAAGCTAAAGGCTCTACGTGGGGTGGCGGATGTAGCCAAGTCCAAACAGAAGCTTGCGGTTGAACGTGAGCAGTTTGTGATCGATGAATTAGCAGCTGTCGCCAGGGATTTGCTCTGTAAGTAGTTCAGCCCCCTAGATTTCTGTGTCTTCTATCTTGCTTTGATCGTTTTCCTTTGTTTACAGTTGTTCAGCCGGATGATAGGAGTGAGAAACAGTGGATGGAGAACCACATCCTTCAGGAAGCTGGCAGTTCAAAGCCCCATGCGAATAACTTTTGGTCCGATCGGAGCCGAGGTTTTGTGCTTGCTACCTTGAAGTCTCGAGTTATCCAGGCGAAGATGCTCGTGAGTTCTTTTCACGAGATTTTGATTGCTATGAATTCTGCTTTCTATCCGTTGGAGAGGGGTCCCGAGGATTGGAACTATCTTCTCAGGATTTTCGGGCGAGAAGGAGAAATTCGCGAGTGTGTCCGCAATCAAATGATCTGCGGCTCGGTAGTGGCTATTTCCTTCGTCCGGTTGTGGCATCCTGAGGTGAATTTCAACTCTGTAGCTAGGCTCCCTGATGGTCCAATCAACATTGTTTCTCATTATAGGGTTGTTCGACCTACAGCAGAGGAAATCATTCGATTGACCTCGGAAGAGGTGGATCGGGTTTTGGCGGCTGAAAATACTCATCGCCATATGTAATTATAGGATGTATGTATCCTGTTACTTTGTGCAGTTGTTGAAAACTGTTGTAAGGTGTCTACCTTGTATATATGAAATTCTTCCTGTGATGCTAAGTTAGGCGTAGCCCCCGTGTGTTTGTGGGGTGTATACCTGTTACTTTTTAGCATGTAAGGATGGATAACGCGAGTAGCTATGGTTGAAAAACCATGTATGTTATTGCAATGACTGAGAAGTCATGTGTTTTCTTTCGATGTACAAGATGGCTAATATAGCCTTATTTGTATGAGTAAAGTAAATCTAGGGATAGAATTTGCGGAGTTGGGCAACATTCCAAGGGTTGGAATAGATGCCTCCTGTCGTCGGATTCTTCAATCGATAGGCGCCACCTGGGATAACTTCGTGTATTATGAATGGTCCTTCCCATGGTGGCTCGAGCTTGTGTCCTTCCTTCTGCTTGAGCCGTAGCACCAGATCTCCTACTGCGAAAGCTTTGTGGCGTATGCGGCGACTGTGATAGTTTCGCAACGACTGCTGGTATACTGCGAATCTTGCGAGTGCAATATCACGTACTTCGTGGAGTGCGTCCATATCGTCTGCGCGTGACCTTTTTGAGGTTTCTTCGCTGTAAGAAACAACCCGTGGGGCGCTGAACCTGACGTCCTCGGGAAGGACTGCTTCAGCCCCGTATACCATGAAAAATGGTGTGTAAATTGTGGATCGATTTGACGTTGTGTGTAGGCTCCATAGCACGGATGGTAGCTCTTCTTCCCAATGTCCCGCTGCTGGGTGTAGGCAATCAAGTAGACGTTTCTTGATGCCAGCTGAAACTAATCCGTTGGATCGTTCGACTTGGCCGTTGGTTTGCGGATGAGCGACTGAAGCGAATTTGAAGATGATTCCCTTTTCTTCGCAGAAATGATGTGTTTCCTTTGCCGTGAAATTGCTACCATTGTCAGTAATGATGTCGTGTGGTACTCCAAATCTGCATACAATGGAGTCGAGGAATTTGACGGCTCATTGGGCGCTAGCCTAGGTTACTGGCATAGCTTCGATTCACTTTGTAAATTTGTCGACTGCGACCAGCAAGTGTGTGTATCCACCTGGTGTGGACTTGCGTAATGGTCCAACCATGTCCAGCCCCCATTGTGCAAAGGGCCAGGCGATGGGTATCATATGTAATTCCGTAGCGGGGGCATATGGTTTGGGTGCAAATCGCTGGCAAGCGTTGCACCTGTCGACCAGTTCCTTTGTGTCTCTGGCTGCTGTAAGCTAGTAGAATCCTGCTCGAAAAACTTTACCCATGATTGCTTTCCAGCTGACATGATCTCCACAATCTCCTTGGTGGATGTCTCGCAGTAATTCCTTGCCATCTTCGGGTGCTATGCATCTTTGCAGTATGCCTGAGATGCTCTGCTTATATAACTCGCCGTTGAGCACCCGAAAAAATTTGCTGTGTCTGATTATTTGTCGAGGTATTTCTGCTGGGAGCTGTTTGGCGGACAAGTAGTCGAGGTATTTCTGCGTCTAGACTGGCTCGACCAGAAAAACTTGTCGTGATATATTATGGCCGAGCTCGATGATAGCAATTTGCGGGCTGACCTCTGTTTCCAATGCTGCGGGTGCTCCTGCAGTTTTCTTGACTTTGACTGATCGTTTGATCATCCGCTCGAAATATATCCCTGGCGGTATGGGTGTGTTTGTGGAACCCATGTTCGCCAGCCTATCTGCTTCTTCGTTGCGGGATCTCGCAATGTGCTTCAACTCGCATCCTTTGAAACTTCCTTCGAGTAGGTTGTACATGTCACAATAGGCGACCATGTTTTCTGCGATAGCGTTGCACTCCTTCATTGTCTGTTGCACGATGAGATTGGAATCGCCATAGATCATCATTCGGGTGGCTCCACATGCGACTGCCATGTTCATCCCGTGCAACAGGGCCTCGTACTCTGCGTCGTTGTTTGATGCTGGATCGTCGGGTGGGAAGTCCAGTCGTAGGACGTACTACAACTTGTCTCCTCTGGGTGATATTAGGACGATCCCAGCTCCTGCTCCTTCGTTTCTCTTGGATCCGTCGAAGTACATGATCCAGTTACTCGTGTATTCCGGCGGCCCGGGTGTTTGTAGTTCTGTCCACTCGCTCAGAAACTCCACGAGTACCTGGGACTTCACGAAATTGCGCGCTGCATAGATGATGTCCCAAGCACCCAGCTCAATGCTCCATTTTGCTATTCTTCCAGATGCCACTGGGTTGTTCATGATTGTACCGAGTGATGCATCATTAACCACTGTTACGGTATGTTCCTGGAAGTAATGTTTGAGCTTTCGAGCCGTGAGAACAACCCCATATGCGAGCTTCTGGTAGTGAGGATATCGTTGTTTGTACGGCGAGAGCACCTCGCTGATGTAGTATATCGGTCTTTGGACTCCATATGCCTTGCCCTCCTCAGGTCGTTCGACCACAATGGCTATGCCGATGACCTGGTTCGTTGCGGCTCGGTATAGGTAAAGTGCTTCCCTTTCTTGTGGTGTTGCGAGAATGCGCCTGCTCTGTAAGGATCGTTTCAGGTCTGCGAATGCTTGTTTTGCTTCTGGTGTCCACTCGAACTTATCCGTCTTCTTCAACAGCTTGTAGAAGGGTAACGCCTGCTCGCCCAATCGCGCGATAAATCTGCTCAAGGCGGCTAGTCGTCCTGCGAGCTGTTGGACTCCGCGTAGATTGGTGGGCTCCTTCATTGTCATGATTGCTTGTATCTTCTCCGGGTTGGCTTCGATTCCTCTGGCGGATACCAGGTACCCGAGAAGTTGCCCTGCTGGGACGCCGAAGACGCATTTTGTCGGGTTGAGCTTAATCCTGTATGCGTTTAGAGCGTCAAACGTTTCTCTGATGTCCTCGTCTTCCTGCTTCATCCGGATCTAATTGTATCCCGAGTAGGCATCTAGGAAGGAGAGGCGTTGGCAGCCTGCAGTGGAGTCCACGATCTGGTCGATTCGTGGGAGGTGAAAGTTATCCTTGGGGCAGTGCTTATTCAGCGACG
Organism: Alopecurus myosuroides; assembly: GCA_028641055.1. Lineage (NCBI taxonomy): Eukaryota > Viridiplantae > Streptophyta > Magnoliopsida > Poales > Poaceae > Alopecurus > Alopecurus myosuroides. Next base: position 150,266 of record JAPCYS010003986.1, on the reverse strand, counting down.
TGTAGTCAATGCACACTCGAAGGATGTTGGTGTTCTTCTTTAGGACCAGCACTGGGTTTGCTAACCAAGTGGATATTTTGATCTTCCTAATGAATTTTGCTGCGAGCAATCTGTTTACTTCTTCTCCAAGCGCTTTCTGCTTGGATTCTGAGAACCCTCGAGTGGTCTGCTTGATGGGCTTTGCGTCTTTGTAGACTTCGAGTGAGTGCTCGGCGAACTCCCTGGGTATTCCTGGCATATCTGAGGGCTGCCAGGCGAAATTTTCCAGTACTCACGCAGGAGTTCGACGAGCGCGCTTTCCTATGCTGGAGAGAGGGTAGTTGAGACCATCGCCATTTTCGCAGAATCTGTCGGGTGCACTTGATGTTTCCGGGTATCACTATTGGCGCTGAATTCCAATTCTGGTGCATTTTTCTTTGTGAGGGGCATCACGGAGTGATCCGTGGTCTTTGCTATCTCCTCTAGTTCTTCTTGCATCCCGAAAGATTTTGTGATCTCGTTGAACTCGATGTCGCACTTGTTGGACTTGTGGAAATATCCGTCGATGGTGATTACACCATATTCCCCGGGTAGCTTGAGCTTCAGGTATGCATAATGTGGTACTGCCATGAATCTTGCGAACGCTGTTCGACCAAGAATGGCGTGGTACTGTGAGGGCCAGTCGACTACTTCAAAGTCGAGGAATTCTCTTATGTAGTTGCGTCGGTTGCCCAACACCACCTCTAGGTTGATTGTTTCGAGTGGACGGATCGCCTTTCCTGGAACTATCCCGTGGAAGGATGTTTCTGATTCTGCGAGTCCCTCCAGGTTCCTGTTCATCCGACGGAGCGTATCCGCGTAGATGATGTTGATGCCGCTGCCTCCGTCCATGAATACGCGAGCCAGCTCGTAATTACCAATTTGAGCTTGGATTACTAGGGCGGTGTATCCTGGTCGATAGACTCACGGGGGGGGGGGGGGGGGGGGTGGTCTGCCATGGAGAAGGTGATCGATTGATCCGCCATTTTCAGGTACTCGCGTCTTGTTGGTGGGGTTTGCACAGCCATGCATAGCTGCCGTGTATTTGTGTTCTGAGCTCTACCGGATGGGCAAACTTTTTGTATCATCCCCAACTGTCCAGCCGGGTTTGGGTAGGCGTTAGCTCCGGCGTCTGGCACGAGTGGCGCGGGTAGTGCGGCTAGCGCCATGTTCGGATTTCCTGGTGGAGGTAGGGGTTGTGGCGGCTGGAACCCTTGGTGTCCTCCTCCTAGAAGTGGCAGGTAACTTTGACTAGCTGTTGATCTGCTTTTCTTCGAGAAGGCCTCGTGGATGTCGATGAACTTCCGGCAATCCTTGAGAATGTGTGTTGCCTTAGTTTTGCCCGTACGTTTATCTGTAAATAGATGTAGCGAGCAATATGCGTCAAGGTCCTCCTTGGGAGTTTTGTCTTCAGCCTTTGGTTTCCATTCGTGACTTCCGCGGCGTCCACTATCGTGGTTTCGCGTGAATTCCGCCGCTACCATCTCTTCCCGATCGTCGTGATCGTAGTATTTCCTCCTTTTCTTTCGACCGTGGCGGTCGTCCTCGGGTGCGGGCGACGATGCTCTCTCGTTGCGCACTGAGTCTTCTCCGTTAGCCCATCTATCGGCTATGATCATCGGCTCTCCAATAGTCTTGGGTGCGGCTCGTCCCAGTTCTTCTCTGAAAGCAGTTCGTCGGGCGCCTTTTGCGACGGCCTCGACCGCTACTTCCTCTGAGATGTTTCCTGCACTGTTCCTGAGTGTGGTCCATCGCTGGATATACTCGCGAGTGGACTCACCGCTCTTTTATTTGCAGGCTCGCAGTTCCTCGATGGTTGCTGGTCTTTTGTAGGTGGCCTGGAAATTTTTGCACAAATCGAAGTGCAGATCGTCCCACGATGGGTAGCAGGATCTCGGTCTTGCTTCCAGCCAGCTACGTGCCACTCCTACTAAGTGCAGGTTGAGGTATTGGATAGCCGTGTTCTTGTTCCCACGCTGGCATTTTACTGCCGTGAGGTAGTCGTTTAGCCATGATGAAGGTTCAAGTGAACCATCGTACTTTGTCACTTCCGTGCTGAGCTTGAATCTCTTGGGTAGAGGTGCCTCACGGATGCTGCGGGCGAAGCACAGTGCACCGCAGGTCTCGTCATCCGAAGATCCGGATGAGGAGCGCGCGCGGTGCCTTGCTGCCCTCGCCTTGTCCACTTTGTTTTGCGCGATATCTGACCGCGCGTTGTATCCTGGCTGATCACGATCGGTCTCTTTCCTTGGTTCCTTGCTGCGTTTTCGCGAGCGGCTGCTATGATGTCGCGAGATTTTATTTCTCGGGCTACTTCGCTGCTGCTTCGACTGTCATCGCGTCGTCGGGCTTCTTTTCCTCGAGCACGGCGAGGTGATTTGTCTCTTCTGGGCGAAGCGCTCCTATGCTTGCGCGAGGCTTCCTTTTCTTTCTCCTTCTGTTCAGCAGCTTTTCTAGGATCATAGGAGGCAAGCCTTGAGGCCGCCATGCCTAATCCTTTCCGAACCTGCTTGTACTTCTCCGCTCGAGGGTCGTTCTCCCCTGGTTGGTTCATCTGCATGTAGGTTGCTGCGGCCAGGACTGCGGCAGCAATAGTTCGCGGGTAGACGTTTCCTTCCTCGTCAACCCGCCTAAGGGAAGGTCCGAGTGATCCGCTGATCCCGCCTAGGGACTCGGCGTCCATGGATGTCGTTCTCGATGCGTATCCCTTTCTTGCGGGTCGGGTTCCCACCGAAGGTGTTAGGGACAGCTTGGCCCGACGTTGACTTGATTCATCCGCCAATCTCTTCCGATGGGCTAGGTCTATCCGAGCTTCTTTGATAGCTGTGTCCGCTCTCACTAGGTGATAGTGGTAGGCGACCATATCTTCGTGTGGCGCTTCAGCCACAGGCGGCTTGCTCGTTCGCATGGCCTCCTTGGCTTGATCCCAAGCGTCTCGCGAGACGCCGATCTCAGCGCGTTCTGCTAAGCTGTTACCTGTTTCTAGGGGTGGTTGTTCCGATCCTGCCATGCAGACTTGAGCCAGTCGTGGCCCGTGAGTCCTACGCGTGTTTTGAAGAGGTTTCTTGACCCGAGAGGGTTCCTCTGTCGAGAGGGTATGGAAGTTGCTGGAGTTGAAGCGGATGGACTCACCACTTTTCTCTAGGTAGGGCCGCGAGTCGACGGCTCCTGACTTAGATCCTGATTCTTCAAGGAAGTGGATGATTCCGTCCTTGTTGGTGTAGAACTTCAAGCTTCCGAACGTCAAGGTGACGCTCTTCTCCAGATCGCTGAATACCGGGCGTGATTCCGGCGAGTGAGGGGTGACCACGACAGATCCGATCCGTATAGGATTTGTCGGAGCCGAAATCGAAGTTCTCCAACGTGAGTTGGATGATGAAGCCGAAGATGCCGGAGATCCAGCGCCCGCCGTTACCACAGACGGCGCCAATTGTCGAATCTGCGTATCGGCAATTCCCTTAGGTGAACCCATAGGGTTTCGAATAGGAGAACCCATGAGCGCTGGTGACGATCGTCGGCTAGACAGGAGGCACGATTTACCCAGGTTCGGGGCCCTCGTAGAGGTAAAACCCTTACGCCTGCCTCTGTCGATCTGTATTATCGAATAGATCGGTTACAATGGTGGCTGCTCAAGTCGAGAGTACGATCTCGAGCTCAAGGCTTTGGTGGTGCAGTATTGCTTGGTCCTCTCCCGGTGGCTCTCTTGGCCTTATATAGATGGCCAGGTCTCAAACCTTACCCGGGAAGGACTCGAACTCTAACCCTATGTCGGTTACAAGTTTCCTATCTTAGCCCGCAAGGCATTGCGAGAGGGCTTCATGTGGGCCTTCTAGAATACTCCAAAGGCTTCCCTTCTTGGGCTTTAGCCTTGGGCCTAGGACCGGGGTGTCCTTACTCGCAGGGTCCAAGGTCCATCCCTTCGTCGCAGTGTTTGACAACATAATAGAGGGCATATAGAGCATACTAGAAGGAAAAGGCGCGCTTTGCAGCGCCCGCTATGCATAAGGCATTGAGATCTTCTCTCAAAATTTATTTTACGAAGCATTAAACAATATGTTACACTCCAAGCACAAAAATACAGTAGATCTAGTATTCTTTTCTAGGACCAAGTAAGCCCCAGAATTACAGAAACATATGTAATGTGGAGGAAGCACATAGCCTACATAATCAGTACATAATTAATATAAAGCCTCTCATTATCCGTCGTATCAAAATCAAAGTTAAACTCCACGTCAACAATCAGGCCATGCCTTGGCTAGCATAACGGACATAGGTCCACATTCAGCATTTCTTCATTGTTCCAGTGTAGCTCTCAGCACCTCCAGATTCAGAACTTATGTGTTGTGCCTGTGCGCTAACTTGCAGTGGGGTTTTCACCTTAGGTGCCATACTTTCTGTATCCATGGTCGAGCACTCAACTCTAGGCAACGTGCATTCAGTGCCTTTTAGTTGATCATTTTGCATGTTTGATATTTTCCTTAGAGCAGTGCTATACGTCCGACATATTATGTACGACTTCTGTCCGGCAGAAGCTGTGGCCGACGGATGGCATCAGCTGATCAACACAGAACGTCAGATTGCAATGTCGTACATGCATCGGACAGGCAACGTCGGACGCAGAGCTGTTTCGTTTTCCTTAACACAACGATATATATTTTTTTCCTTCTTCCCTTTTGTTTCAACTCTTAGCAATGGAGTTAAGATTATTGTCTGTGTCGTCTAGAGGTTGTTGTTAAAGAAAATAATAGCGGTTCATGTGAATTGGAAAGTGAAACGCAACTGGCAGCTATTCCACAAACCAAAGAAAACCATATCTTAGCATCAACCTAATATTTTTATAAGACTATTCTACATGGTTTAAACGTCTTTATTCACTGGCACAACCAAGCATATCGAGGATATAGTGATATTCCACATTAAAACAAAGGGAATGTTATAGTAGATCAAATCCTATACAAAATTACAAGCTTGTACTTTCTAGAACATCTATACAACCTCAAAGTGCTGAAATAAAACAATCAGAAATAATCCTCGATTTGTCCAGCACAACTATTGCAGATTTTTTTTTCATATATAGATTTTCCCTTCATGCGTATGTTTAGCATCCATGACAAGAAAAGGAGGCATTAATATCAATTTTTTCTATGTCATCATACCTACAGTGCAACAAGCAACTTATGTATTACCTGGACAACCTTTGATGCTTCAAGCTAGCCAGTTGAGTTAAGAAATGCAATCGCTCGCGGAAGTAACTACTTTCATTCTCATACTTCTGGGTGCTATGTCAACAAGCTAAATAATCGTCTCACATGAAGGTCTTCTTTTGCTGATGATTACAACTGGAGAAGCATGCATGCTTGTTCTATTTTTGTGACCTACAAAAAGTTCAAAGAAATCTTTATGCAAATGAATCTCGCTAAAAACAAAATCTACAAGCCTTCTGAAGTCTGAACTGAAGAAAACTGTACACGAGATCAACTGACACTGATGGATGAAGCATTTATTTTGCCAATTATCATGAGTAATTTCCATGCTAATGCTCCTTTTCACAGCTAAACATAGTAATAAACAATGGTTTCTAAAGCTTGGTCCATTGTAATGCTCACGCAAGTGCAGGAACAAGGGCAAGTGCCAGCCAAGATAACTGAAAACAAACGACAAGCTAGTACACAACTGCAACTCTGCAAGTGCACTTAGTCAGACATGGTTTATTGAAGAACATGCTTGCTCTGCACAAAGTAAAACAGGATTCTGCACGCACCTTCTCCGGTTTACAAATTGGAACCATTTTGTCGGAACTTCAGGTCTTCGGGCAACTTATCTTCCGGAGAACTTACAAAACGTGAAAACACAAAAAAAAAACACTTCACACCATACTACTGAAGATTCCCTGGAAGAGCACAATATCCATTATGTTGACCATTTGTCCAGGAGCAAAATCCTGCAAGGAATTCATGCAAGGATTTTCTTTTCCAATCTTGCATTGACACCTACAAGTTGCAATTCGTATTTGTGCATAGTTTTTTTTTAACAAACGGCAAAAGCTTTGCCTTGTGCATAGTTTTGAATGCTCAAATCAACAACAATATCAATCTGGGGGAGTTGTAAACCCATCTAGAAGATGAGAATATTCGGTTCGTTCGGAGAGGTGCCCAAAAAACAGTCGCATGGAATTGATTGGAGGAATCGGAGGAATAGAACCTAAGAATAAACATCTAAAATTGATTTTGGGGGAAATGAGCCAAGACAAGCCCACCTACAGAACAAAGAAGACCTCCAAGGAAAATAATCAACACCATCAAAGCAGCAGATGAAATAAACTCTTCAATCACTGATTGTGGGTCACACTTTCGAGCCTGGAACCAGTGGTGTCGAAGAGGCAGGATGTTGGATGAGCAGCGGGAGGCGACGCCGAGGACAGCTGGACGAGTTGCGCGTAGGGTTCGCCACAGGGATATGTCAGGGCCGAATGGTCGAGGCGGTGGAATGGAATCGAAGGAGGAGAGGTAGGCGGATCTGGTATGGTGACCAGCGGCGACTATTGTCATGGAGACGACCGGAATTGCAGGCGATATCGGTAGTTCGAGGGCGAGCGATTAGACTGTTCGCCTTGGTTTTTCTGTGTCCCTAGGTCAGTTGTGCAACAAGCGACACACAGGCCCGATAGCTGGTCCAAGGAAACGAACCGTGTCGCTAGAACAAGCGAGGACAGGCGCTGGCCATGCATCGCTGCACAGCGACAATATTTTAATGCGTCAACACATGGAAGATGGAACTGACGCTGACATGTGGAACCACAGGCAGCACGCACCACAGTCCAGCAAATCCCGGCACCGCAATCCACATGGGTCGTCGATGTGCGAGCCCCCGACGGAGGACGCACGAGAGAGCGCCAATTCCTCGCCAGTTAGGAATGAAGAGGATTTTAATCTAGCTTTCAACTTTTGACCGTTTGACCAAATAGAGCTACGATGCACCTATGTGTAACCACAAACTACTTTTAAAATCATACCTCGAGGGAGATACTAACTACATAAGACGTCAAATGTGGATTTTGTAGAAAACAAAATGTGACGGTTAATTTCTATCGTGAAGAAACTTGCGAAGAAACAGCGTTGAGACCGCAACCCGGACATGGAGTGGATAGCTCGTACCAGGAGGCTGATCTTGAAAGGATGATGAACATTTAACAATCCTGATTTATGTCATCGGGCAAGGAAAATTAAATATTTTTTGAAAGAAACACATATGTAAGATAAGTGGATAAAATGAACAGCAGATCAGATAAGTAGATAAAATGAACAGCGGATCAAAATTTGGCATGTCATAGTCCATTTATGAAATCAGTGGGTTGTCATGCATATTAGAAAGAGAAAATTGCCAGGGCATCTATGAAATCGGTACATTCATTATGAGCTTCTATACACTTTAGTGCCTTCATTAGATTCTATCAATTATAAGATTATAAAGGCCTGAAAGCTGAATAAATTAAAGGCAATACATTCATACTATGGTTATAACACTTGCCACTGAACAAAATCTGAATAATCTCATGTGAGTAAACAGTGAAAAATCATCCGTTGTCTTTCATCTATTGGACGTGAGAAGCTTATTACTTGCTCTACGAATGAAGAGGGAAAGGAGTAAAAGGGAACTCACCTTACTAAGCTTACCGGAAGCATGGTCACCAAAATGTCTGTCCAATGGCTGACCACCTCGGCGATCTGCCCGGGGCAGACGGTCTCGTTCAGCTTTAGGTCCATGTGCCACTCGGCCTACTGCAGCATGAACTGCAGCTAGCTCCTCACGCCGTAGCTTCAGCTTCCAGATCTCGCCGATCCTCCTTTCCAGCAGCCGGAAGCTGTGAACTACTTGCTGCACGAGCCCTTTTGACTCTCCCGCAGCTGCCGCCACTCTCCGGCCATGCTGTAGCCGTCCCGGAGCAGTGTGTTCTCAGACCCGTGCTTGCACTTGTACTGTAAATATATGTATGTTACCTGCACTTTTGTATGTCAGGCTGCCATCTAATACGATATGAATGATAATGGCATATCTGTATTCCGTGTAGAAGGGCACCACAGTGAACCAATTTGCCACTTCAAAACTACATCCACTCTTGTAGTAAGTCTATCTCAATGATAGCGAATCCAGTTAAACATTATCAACAAAACATCATAGGGTCATAGAAATATGAAAGTTCAGTAAAACAAATTACTACAATTGCACCATTTGAGCATTTGAGAAGCAAACATTATTATATTGAATAATATGATTCAGTAGTTAATTACTTGTATCAATCATCAACGCAACCCATCCCTAAAAAAAAGCATCAACGCAACCCATAATAAGTTAGATGAAACTATCATATTAAACAGTTACACCTGATCTAAGAGCTAGTTCTCCTCTGCTCCCTAGAATGCATAATCATCTCGATTAGGCCGATGGATTAGGAATATTTTGTTGTTCTACGAACTGTGATCAATTCAATAGGCTTCAGAATAGAGGCGGGATGTCATCAGTATACATTGTTATTTGCTTGTGGAGTTGGAGAAGGATTTATGGGAGAAGAAATTGAATAAGGTTTGGTGTATGAGGAGAGGTGCTATTAGTCCATCGTGTTCATACCAACAGGAGGCTGCCTCAATCCACCAGAACTAAGTACATCGTTGTTGCTGGATCCGTGATGTCCTGGATTGTTGGAGACAGAAACTCTAGAAGAACTCGCCCGGCGAACGATTAGTGAGACCGGTTGGTGATCAACATATACATACCATGAGCTTGTCTTGATTTGGATCGTTGGCGACAGAGATCCACGCCGTCGCCCTCCATCACGTGCTCCAGCTCCCCGGATGCATCTGCCACCGCCGCCAGCAGCATCGTCATCCCATGTCGAGCAGACAACATGAGCTCATTGCGGGCGGGAGCGTCAATGGCGGCCTCGAGGCGGCGGCTATTCCCTGAGGCGAAACCCTAGAAATTTGTGTCTCTGCGCAATATAGGAAGGGAAATCGAATCGCGGCTCACCGGCTCAGGGCGACGGAATAAATCCCGTATATTGAGCGTTAATTAATGCTGATTGATGGCCGTGCTGCTCGGTAACTGAAATAGTATGGCGAAACTTGGGGGAAAATCCAAAAAAAAGGGAAATTGAAGCGGGAGAAGGTACGACGGGGGTTGGACGAAAGGACGAAGTATCGTCAGGCGGACGAAGACGGAACCAAATTATTCTTTTAAGTAGTACTAGTTGAATGCCCGTGCGTTGCTACGGTGCATGCATATTTATTAGTCACACGAGCTGTATGTGTAATCATATAATTAAAACACTCTTGCGTTGAGAGGAGAAAAGGTGATCCTCGTCTAGGGTTTTCACCCCTCTGTTGGCACCTACGCCGGTCCTCCCCACCTCTGATTACCTTTCAGTCCTATAGGGGCTGCAGACCCCGGCCTCTCCTGCTAGAGAGTTACATTTCGCAGTTTTTTTTTCTTCATCGGGTGGGGAGACGGCAGTGACATCCCGGTGCAAGAATAAAGACACCCTTGTCCTATCATTGCACCTTTGGTGCACTTAGTGTTTAAGTAGGGTGCATGGAGTTGTTATTTTAGTAGTTATTATTTTCATAGTCACAAATTCATGCATCGCAAAGAGAAAAAAAATACTTTATCTTACCTCCATAATTCCTATTTTCTAGAAGTTATTGCGGACCATTTGAGGACTTGAAGAATTAGACACAAGTTCGGGAGGTGTTCCTTAAATCCAGCAAGAGAGAGGAATGCATATGGAACACAACTACATAATTGATGATTTGCAATATTCAGAAAAAGACTTATCAATACTCTCATTGGCTGAGCAAAGTTACCATCGATGTAGCTGAAGTGCCATTTCATCCTTGAAGCATGCCACATGGTATTTGTTAAGCACACTGTAACATGAATAACAATATCAGATCACCCCTCTACATACAGATGGAGATAAAAATACTTCCACATAGATATAACAATTTACATGGCCTAATACTTCAGAAATTTAACTTCTTTTGTAAGAATTGGATCTGTATCACCAGAGGCTTGGTCTCTGGAATCAATATGTACATATATAGATGTTTGGGAGCACAATTAAGCAAACAGAATTGAACTATTCTCTGTGTTATTGCTTGTGTAAGAAGAATACCTCCTGCACAAATAAACCAAAAGATGTAGGTGACTAATAAGCCCATGACCAATAAAGCAAGGAGAACCTATAACATTTACACAAAGTTTTCTGAGAATTCGAGGATTGAATGAATTTGGATAAGAGAGCCACATTATGCGCAGAGATGGCACATCACTTGTTACTTTTCACCTGCATTAAGGAAAATATAAAATTATCGGACAACATATCTTGTATCATGCATCATAGCAGTTAGTACATGGAGAATGGTTACTGCAATATATTTCACTCGGCAAGATGGGTTCACATGAGAGAATAATGTAATTGGATGCACCCAAGAAAGCTAAAGGAGCCTTTAAAGTAAAAGGTCTTCTATGTGCAGCCAAATGAGAGAAACTATATATTTACCGTCCCACTTGTGTGAGAATGCAAAGCTCGGAGTTCCGTGTGGTACAGTCAAAGGCACCGGTCTTCTAAAACTAATGTGCATAAATTTTCTCCACTATACTAATTAGTACCTGCCACCAAAATTTGATTACACGTTAATGTCCTAAAAGGTGTTGAATTATGCAGCCCTGACAATCAATCAACTAATTTGTTTAGAGTAAATTAATCACAGAGATTACTTAGTGCATGCAAAACTCTCATACGTATCTATAAAAAAAATCAATTATTCAGCCCTGAATGAACCAATAACAATTTCATTCAGGGCCCTTGAGCATCTGTTCCAATTTCAGTATGAAATTAACTGCAATTAAGCCGTAGGATGTTCTTGAATAGTACAATCAATCAGCAGCAAGCTATTCTAGAAATAATATGTAGCGAATGGAAAGCAATGACCCCTCCATGTATATATACATAGTAGCAGTACCATAAGCAATGGATGCAGCAATACACCCACCATAAGAATTTCGCCATTGAGCATGCTTAAGCTGGCATCCAACAGTGCAGCGACATAGCAAAAGCAGGATAGCAGAATAGAGAGACTCATATGCATATTGCCTATCCATTCTAATGGTATAACATTATAATATAGTGATCCCTCGGGACACCAACCTTGTCTACCACAACAATAATAAAAGTATTTTTTATTAAATAAATGGTAAATAGATGGAGATATGTGGCTATGTGTCTCGGCCATCTATCTCTTCAAACTATGTAAGCTTCAGGCTAGAAATGGATATATATAATTATGTATACAGATGAAAATCATAGATATATGGCAGGTTCTTCTAAGGTTCCAGAAAATAAGTGAGTAAGAGTAGGCACTCATCATAAAGATTGGAGTTCAGTTTCCCACTAACACAACTAAGAAATGCATGTTTTAGATGATTTGGAGCTGCTTCATAAAGTACTAAGCCAAAGACTGTACACAGCCAATACAACCTTGCGGTTCCTCAGGACAATGTAAAATTAGTACTTCATTTCCTACATGGGTGTACCCGCCGGAACCAGGCCTTTCTCATCCACTCCTCATTGTCGTGGCACCAGATCGTCCTGTCTAGATACCATTGACAAAAAATTAATATCATAAGTGAATCGCAAAAACATTGAGCAAAATGCAAGTCCAAGCCAAAACAATGCAGTTTGCACACCTACATATATAGGAAAAGACATGTATGGTAGGTGGAAAAAATACCAGCGAGTACCAGGTCAGAAGCTTCTTTGGAAACCTGGGAAAATTTTGATTTTTTTATACCACTTTAAAATATAAGCCGAACAAAATTATAGGTTTTTAGATATTACTCTTATCTTAGAACAAATGCATAATAATTATGTGAACAATAAAGCAGTATTTTCTATCATTTTAACGAACGATAATGGACCATGTCACTGTATTTATAGGCTGAAGCATTGGTAATCGCAAATCTAATTCAATCATGATATTTACCTTTCCAGAATACCATGGACCCTTGTCTTCATGACTATGATGATGCAAGTATGTGAGAAAATCCAACCACACAGCCTGCCAAGGGATAAACCGAATTTAACCAAATTAGTTCTCAACTGTAGTGTACTTCTTCAATGGCTTATAGAAATTATAAGCTTGCCGAAATTGCGTATGATGAAAGACATGAAGCTTTTAGAACATAAGGGATATATAGCATAGAGCTTAAGAGGCCACATCGCAAAGTTTAGACTGACCCGAACACCGATCGTTGCCAGCAAGAATGCGGTTGATTTTAGCACATCCTTCTTCTCATTGGGTAGGAACATAAAGCTGTTCGGGTGGAAGTGTGATCCCATTTTCCCTGGGATCCTGACAAACTGCACATAACAAAAATTAAGAGCACTCAGTCTCACTAAGTCTAAGAAAACATAGCATGGGAAATGGCAAGCTGAACCGCAACATCTTCCTCCCAGGCTATTGTACAGCCTCAGGGAAGCTTCAAATTGTCAAAATCCAAGGAGCCACCGGTCACAATTCACCAACTTCCGAACCCAGGCCGAATTATGCACGCGTGAGTCTGGTAGTGTGCCATGCGGAAAACCCTCCTATAATTACATTCAGCAAGTCAGCTTTGATAGAATTAACAACAAATCACAACGGGAATGGATGAATAGAATATGTGGCCGACCAGCTGTTCATCTGCGGGTTAGTCAAGAAGCACCACTATCCACTTCAGGTTGGTCAGGGAAAGGAGCATCAAGATACGGAGGACTTGCGGAGGGTCCGTCGGCGGCGGCCAAGATGACACAACATTGTAGAACTGCTACGCCGGCAGCGCTCACGAGTCGATCTCCTGCCCTGGACTCGTCAGAGGCCATGGACGAGCGCGTCGGCGGCTGGAAAAGAGGAAGTCCCATGCCGGTCATGGAGGCGTCGATAGCTGCCAAGTATTCAAGGGAGGCTATGAATCCGCATGAGCTCGGGGAGGCCGACGCTTATGATCGGGGGCGGCAACGCGGAAGAGCTGTTGCGCCACCGAAATTCATGGCGGCGCTGGCAAGCACGGCCGCCGATTGGAGCTTTAGTAGGGCTGCCACTTCTGGAGACGAGGCTGTCGTCGTGGCCGTTATTGATGCCACGCTAGAGGAGGCGTGAGGGCGGCCGCCTCCCTGCGTTGGCGATGGGGTTGTAGGAGGAGGCGGCGGCACCGGAGTCGGGAGCGTTCTAGGCGGAGACGGGATAGGGTTTGCGACTTTCTCGGGGAATGCAAACGAGGATGCCCGATGAATCTCTACGCGGGTTAGTTGGGCTTGGCCCATTCGAGCGCGTGCGTCAAGCGGCCAGGCGGACGAAGCGAGCAGAGCGAACGATGGACGTGAGAAAAATAAAACCATCGCTTTTTCTCAAAAAAAAAAAAAAACCATCGCTGGAGTGGGACGAAGGACGACGACGTATCGGTGGTTTGGGGAGAAGACGGAACGAATCTATTGTTTTAAGTAGTAGATTTAAGTAGTAGAGATAGAGATAGAGATTCACACACATCACAATGAAAAAATCTCCGGCTCCAACAGATCAGATTTACTTGGTGCACTTGAGAGCACTGAAAGCATTGGTATTTCATAGCCAAATGAGGAAGGTCTAGAATGGTCAGAGACCGTTGCACCAGATGTTAGAACAAACTGAGGTTTGATTGTTGAGAATATTGTTTAAGAATCAGATTTCAAGTCAGATAAGTCAGGGATGATCTGAATGGAAAGTGCCTTCTTTTGCACGGAGTAATCCATGCGTGAGCGACACACATGCGCGCACACACACACACCTCTCTAATTTGCGTGGTTAGTGGGTCCAGTTCACTCATCTTGCACAAATGTGTAGGATTCATCTGAATTCGTATGCCATGATTTAACAAGAGAGTCGCGTCTCCTTGCACCGAGTATACCATGCATGAGCTTGTTCTACTCTCTTAATATATTAGGAACTCCTGAGGCCTCACACACCTATGTTGTTCTATCTCAAGATCAACAATTTTGCGAGTAAGTGTACTAGTTATGCATAATTCACTTGCTCACAATTCGAAATAGGTGATATAACATGGAGTTTGACACTCTCTTATAGGGACACATTCTTATGGAAGCTAACTGGCCAGAACGTACCCCTGGGTAGCAAATGCGCCGTCCTTAAAATTTTCTCTAGTGCACTAACTCTTGTTTTTGGTGGACTACTTTTCTAACATCATGATTTTTCCAACCGAGGAAATCAATGGATTTACCTGGTGAAAAAACTGCCGCGAGGATTGTCATATATAATGTACAGTATGCAGGAGTAACAGTCCATACATTACAACCTCGACACATGGCCATTCCAAACCCCTCGGTGCTTAGGTCTGCAATTTCCTTCTATGATTTGCCACACCAACCAGAATTTGAATAATATATTTTTCATTCATTTTTGCGTGAAGATTTTGAAATCTAGGATCTCTATTTGATCGAGATATTTGAAACTTCTGTTGAAAATTTCTTAAAATTGAAAATATCCTTAGGGTACAAAGAAAATCGTAAGACAAAAACATAAACCCTGGTATGAACGATATCAATCTTTTCAAAACTTTTTTTGAAGAGTACGCAATCGCGTGACTAATGATTTAACTACTAAAAAGATAGCACGAACTAGCATCGCTTTTCAGCAGCATTTATCTCATTGACTTTGGAACGTGCATATCGGATGGTCCTGCCATGACATTGTCCCAGCCATACAACAAGAATGTAAACCACTTCAAAAAGAATTAGGGTATATTCTTACATACTTATCTCTTGATTCCTACCTACTGTTTGCTATTTTGGCACTACTATCAGACATGTGCCACATGTAACTGCATTATAGTACATTTTATACTCTTTATTAAGTGACGCGACGGTGTAAGGTTCAGAAGGTTAACAATAACATGAAATGCATTTCCATGGTTGTGACGTAGATACATTACAACTTGAAATTTCGCATCGCGTGTTTTGACTGTATATGTTCTTGCTTCTATGTCAAGCAGTATATGCACGAGACCAATGCATTAGCTCAACATAACAAGCATTCCTCATGTCTCACACTCCCATATGTGTGCATCTCACACGAAGAAATAGAAAATGCAGATGTTTTGAGAACAAACTGATAATCATCGAGCAAGTATAGAGATGTGTCAAGAGTGAAGGTGCAAGAGTTGGGATTGTGGTTCTCTTATAGGCACGGCTATTGGTTGCAAGTTGGTAAGTTATGCAAGATCTTTATTACTAATTCTGGTGAAGGATAGCAATAAATTTTGGAGTATACAACTTTAGCTTGCAAGACTAGTACTTGGTAAGTTCAAAAAAAAAAAGACTAGTACTTGGTGTGCTCGATCTCTCGTCCATTATGACTTATCTGGTTCATAACTGAGATGGTATGTAACTCATCGTAAAACTTAGAACTTCCCTACAAATAATGTGTACATTAGCTCCATGGACGAGAGCAGCTCGAGTGCATCCCACCACTAGTGGAAACAACCCATATCGTCCAGGGCGCAAAATTCCACTCATCCCGGTTGCACAAAAATTCGGGACCAATGCTATGCATTGGTCCCGGTTTTTGCGCCAGAGGAAGCAGAAATCACCTGAGGGCATCGGTCCCGGTTCGTAAGGAGGCATTGGTCCCGGTTTGTGGCATGAATCGGGACCAATACCGCGCCACATGCCACATGGCACGCGCATGGGCATTGGTCCCGGTTCATTCCACAAACCGGGACCAATGCCCCCCTTCCCCTACATATACTGCCTCACAGCCCCCTTCCCTTTTTTTTTGCTTGGAGGAGTGAGAGAGGTGGGTGTTAGAGTGTGTTATTTTACTATGCACACGAGGTGTTCGACGAAATACCCGAGCCACACATAAGCTCACTGAAAATGGTATCTTCGACCGAGGTTAACAAAGTTATCTTTTTCATCTGTAATTGATACATAAAAAAGTAATATTTGTCGATGTATTGTGGTCATTTCTCTATTGAATATGTTATTGTAATGTTTTTTGATAAACTTAATTATACGATGCAGATGGATGCACGACAGCGATGTATGTACGGTGAGCGACGCACTTCCGAGTATATGGCAGGCCTAAATGCATTTCTCGCTGTAGCTCAGGCGAACAAAGATAATGGCTTTATGTGTTTCCCATATGTTGATTGTCGGAACGTCAGGGAGCACTCTTCCTCGAGAATCCTTCACGGCCACCTACTTCCGGGAGGTTTCATGCCCAGCTATAATTGCTGGACCAAGCATGGAGAAAGAGGGGTTGTGATGGAAGACAATGAAGAAGAAGAAGAAGATCCCTTGTTCCCTGAATACGGTGATACTGCAATGGAAGACAATGCAGAAGAAGGAGGTGATAAAGAACATGCATCAGAAAGCCCGATGATGATCTTGGCCAAGTTATTGCTGATGCAAGGGAAGACAGTGAAAGTGAATTGGAGAGGTTGAAGCTGGACAACATGTTACAGGACCACAAAAAGTTGTTGTACCCAAATTGCGAAGATGGTAGCACAAAGCTCGGTACCACACTAGAGTTGCTGAAATGGAAGGCACAGAACGGTGTGACTGTCAAGGCATTTGAGAGTTTACTTCAACTAATGAAGCCGAAGCTTCCAAAGGATAATGAATTGCCTGAGAGTACGTACGAAGCAAAGAAAGCTCTCTGCCCTCTAGGATTAGATGTAAAGAAGATACATGCATGCATTAATGACTGCATCCTCTACCGCGGTGAGAAGTACGAGAATTTGGATGAATGTCCGGTATGCACTGTACTGCGGTATAAGATCAGAGCAGATGACCCTGGTGATGTTGACGGCGAGCCACCCCCCCCCCCCCCCCCCCCCCCCCCCCCCGTAAGAGGGTTCCTGCTAAGGTGATGTGGTATGCTCCTATAATACCACGGTTGAAACGTCTGTTTACAAACAAAGAGCATGCTAGGTTGTTGCGATGGCACAAAGAAGACCGTAAGAAAGACGGAAAATTGAGACACTCCGCCGATGGATCGCAGTGGAGAAAGATCGAGAGAGACTTCCCGGACTTTACAGGAGAGGCGAGAAACTTATGGTTTGGTCTAAGTACAGATGACTTTAATCCTTTTGGGGAGCAGAGCTCCAGTCATAGCACCTGGCCCGTGACTCTATGCATGTACAACCTTCCTCCTTGGTTGTGCATGAAACACAAGTTCATTATGATGCCAGTTCTCATCCAAGGCCGAGGCAACCTGGCAACGATATTGATGTGTATCTAAGGCCATTAGTGGAAGAACTCTTACAATTGTGGGGCAAACCAGGTGTACGTGTGTGGGATGAGAACGAACAAAAGCCATTTTACCTACGGGCGTTGCTTTTCGTAAACATCAATGATTGGCCTGCTCTTAGTAACATTTCCGGACATATAAACAAGGGATACAATGCACGCACACACTGTTTAGATAAGACTGACATTGTTTATTTGGATAAATGTAAAAAGGTTGTATACCTGGGGCATCATAGATTTCTTTCGATCAAGCATCCCGTAAGAAAGAAAGGAGAGAAGCATTTCAGAGGTGAGGAAGATAACCGGAAGAAGCCTGACCTCCGTAGTGGTAATGATTTATTCGATATGGTCAAGGACCTAAAAGTAATCTTTGGTAAGGGTGATGGAAGCCAACCTGTTCCGAACGACCCTGATAAGCGCGCACCCATGTGTACGAAGAAATCTATATTTTGGGAGCTACCCTATTGGAAAGTTCTAGAGGTCCGATCTTCAATCGACGTTATGCACGTGACAAAGAATCTCTGCGTCAACATGCTATGCTTCCTAGGCGTGTATGGGAAGTCAAAAGATACGCCAGAAGCACGGGAGGACCAACAACGTATGAAAGACCCAAGCAACAAGCACACGGATACAAGGCGCCATTACTTACGCAGCTACGCTCTTACTAAAGCAGAGAAGGAAATATTTTTTGAAATCCTTTACATTATCAAGGTTGAAGGGGTCGTTGCATAGAAAACAAAAATTTTCCTACGCGGGAGACACCCGAAAGGCCAAGATCTAATCTAGGAGACGAAGTGCAACGGGCAAAGAGAGGCTTAAGAAGAACACATACCCTCGAAGACTCAAAGTGGTACGAGATCAAATCTTGTTGTTGGCGTAGTCGTACTCACACCGATCCCGATAGCGAGAAGATGGCACCGCAATCCGGCGGTGCATCCGTGATCGGTCACACGTACGGTTGATGACGACCTCCGTTCCCTCGTTCCAGCGGGGCGCGGAAGTAGAGGATCCCTCGGAACACCAGCAGCACGACGACATGGTGGTGGTGAAGAATCCCACGGTCAGGGCTTCGCCAAGCCGGAGACCATGAAATGGAGCAGCGGGTGGAGGGAAAGGGAAGTGGCCAAGTGTGTGAATGAGGAGGAGCCCTCACCCTCCTTTTATAGGGAGAGGGAGGCAGCCCAAAGGTGGGGTGCGGCCAGCCATGGTGGTGCCCCACCTCTTCCCTCTTCATGTGAGTGGAAGCTCCACTCACACCCATCATGCCCTTAATTTTCCACTTGGAAAATCCAAAGGTTTTCTTTTAATAAATAAATAAAACATTTTTATTTCTTTATTTATATTTGTTAATTCCATTAACAAACATTTGCATATAGCACCTCGAATCATTTGTTAATTCTATTAACAACCATTCGACAAAAAACCCCTTGAACTATTTCAATTTTCCCCGAAACAATTTCGGTGCTGCCCAAAATTTCTTCGATATTCCGTATCCTCTCAAACGCGTCATCGAACCTTAAGTGTGTCACCCTACGGTTCACGAATAAGATAGACATGATCGAGACTCCTCTCCGATCAATAATCAACAGCGGGATCTGGAGATTCCGTGATGACTCCTATATATTCAACGATAACTCTCGTGATCGTGTGAACCAACAACGCCGTGAACTATTCCCTTTGTCTCGCGATATTTTACTTGTCCGAGATTCGATCATTGGTATCAACCATACCTTGTTCAATCTCGTTACCGACAAGTACTCTTTTCTCGTTCCCGTGATATAACATCCTTGTGATCATATCACGTGCTTGCAAGCGGTTTCGATGTGATATCACCGAGAGGGCCCAGAGTATATCTCTCCGTCATTTGCATGGAAAAATCCCACTCTTGATCCATGATCCTCAACTAATACTTTCCGAATACTTAACGACACCTTTATAGTCACCCTGTTACGGTGTGAGTTTGATGCCATCAAAGCACTATTCCGGTATCAGCGATTGACATGATTTATGGCTAAGGAAGTTACTTCGTATGTTTGATATAACAATGTAAAATAAATGACTTGATCGCATTGCTATATTCTCTTTGGGTATATGTTCATCACATCATTCTTCTAATGACATGACCCCGTTATTAATAACATCCAATGTTCATGATCAGAAAACCTTGATCATCTATTAATCAACGAGCTAGTTAAAAGAGAGGCTTTACTAGGAACCATTGTTTGTTTTATTAAGCACACATGTATCAACGTTTCCGGTTAATACAATTCTAGCATGAGAAATAACATTCATCATAAACAAGGAATAAGATAATAACCATTTTATTATTGCCTCTCGGGCATATTCCCTTCAGTCTCCCACTTGCACTAGAGTCAATAATCTAGTCTGTAAGCACTTAACACATATGGCGTACCAGTGTTATTACCATGCTTCGCATGTGGTAAACATTATCAAAAAGATCTGAACTGTTCAGGTTCTATTGTATTTGCATGTTCTTTGCGTCTACACGCATCACTCATTCTCTAATGAGATGGCTTTGCATATATATGGTCAATCGGTGAAACCTTAATTCCTCGGCTTAAACCATTGTCACTAACATTGTGAAAATGTTAGCTTCATAGTGTTTAGCAATCTTGGAAATTCACCAAGTTCCGGTGATACCTTAATTCCTCAGCTTAAACTGATGTTACTAACATTGTGAAAATGTAGCTTCATAGTGTCAGCATTCTTGGAATTTCACCAAGTTCAATAAAGAACTCCTTGACACAAAATACGCTTATTATCAGTTGTCAACACAACGATATACTTTAGCCTTTGTTGTAGTATCTGTCACAATATTTTAATTTTGAAACTCTTTCAAATCCAGCATGGAACTTTCTTCCATCCTATTGTGCTACCCTTCATCACATATTTTAATGAGATAAAATTTCTTGAATAAATGACAAGACTATTAGTGTAACATATTACAACTAATATTTTGTCATTTACTATATAGGAAAACATATCCTTAGCATTTCTAAAATGACACAAGGATCTCTCCCACTGTTGTCTAATCATCATATGAATTATCCTTCTATAACATTTTATAGCACAGGACTCATCTGGTTGTGTACATAGCATGGAAACATGACTTAGAAATCTCAATTTCAATGATGCTCGTCATGTGTCAAAACACTTGAATTTTGCTTAATTATTTTCCATGTGACAAGAACTCCTTGTCATTTCGATATTGACTTACTTCAATATTTCATCTATGTAATTTGGCTTCAATCATATCAGGCGATTCAATCCATCTCCTATAGATATCGATGCCCAATATCTTCTAAGCCTTTCATCAATATGAATTTCTTAACCGTGTTAATTTAAAATTACATATTTTCCAATCAACCATATGTCAGCTACATAAGGTATTTGGAAATATGTCATAGCGCTCCCACTTAATTTCTTGTAACTTTACAAGCATCTTTATCGTTCATGATGGAATCAACTCTTTTGATAACTTCATTAAGGTAAAGATTTCAACTTCGTTATGCTCACTCAACCATTGAAGTGTGCATGCCTTTCTAGCAACCTTTTGAATTTTACAAAAATCTCAGACTGTGTCAAGTACACATCCTTGATCAAACTTCCTCGAGAGGAGAATTGGTTTTGTTATTCAATCATCCATATCATAGTATGTAACTTTGCTAGAACTATCTGCAACGACTAAGCATCACTACGGAAGATCAAAATCTTGTAGTAGTCAACTCTTTGAACTTCGTCGAAAACAACTTTTCGATAAGTACAACTTTTAAAGGATGTAAAAATCCATATCTTTGTCGCTATATAGACCCTTTTGCTATCGTTAGGCATCATGCCTATCGAAAGGACTACCAAGTCACATACTTGATATTCATACAAGGATACTATGGCGGATATAATGACTCATAGTCAATTTTACGAAGTCAGGGCCCATCATTTGCTTCCTTTATAAGGTCCAGGTCCTTTTGTTGTCAAAACAACACTTTACACTTAAACCACAAGGTGTTCTAAGTATAAAGTTTTTGGACTTTTCTGGAACAGTTCGCAAACTCATTTGAAGTATCTACAACATTTGTAGTGTCTTCTACTTAGTCAAAATAGTAAACCCCGGAACAACTTCCAGTGATGCGCTACTCTTGACATGGTAGCGAAGATTCTCTAATCTCGTTGAGTTTGTACTGTGCTCCCACTCACTTGTTTCGCAAGAACTACTTTCTCGAGAAATCAACTCTTTCTGACAACAACATTTGTCTTTTGGTTCGGTGATAGAAGAAATACCCAATGTTTTATTTGGGATAACCTTATAAACATATATTTATCCTATTTTGGTTGTAAACATTTTACACATGCTATGCATACCAAAACTTAAGAAAAAATGACAATTCGGGTCACTACCCAAACCATATCTTATATGTTGTCAATTCAACGAATCATGATGGTGCTCTTTTCAGTGTGAAAGCGGTTGTCCTAATGTATAAAACAAAATTATAATGGCAATTTTATTAATCTTACCATTTCAAACAAGGGTTTGATTTTGTCTTTTGAATACTCCAATCTAATGTGGGGTATTCGAGAAGTATAAGTTGTAGAACAATTCTGCAACTTCTCAGATGTTTTGCTAAACTTGTAACTCAAATCCTTTATATGATCCAATCATAAATACTTGATTATCTTGTTACAATGATTTTTACTTCATACTATAACCTTTTGAACCAATTTCAAAATGTCAACTCCGTTCCCTTTAAATAGATATACACATATCTACTCAAGTCATCGACAGAATTTTATGAAGGAAAAATTAATCCACCATACATGACTACACATAATGGACTATATACATCAATATGTATAATCTCTCCACTAAATTAGTCGTCCATTCTACTTTGGCCTAAGAACGGAATTCTAGTCATCTTTTGGAAGAGGTCTCACAAGCGTCAATTTATTCAAAATAATGACTCCGAAAGTCCATCAATATGGGAGTTCCTTTCATGTTTTCCTTTGCGATATGAACTAAAATGGTGGTGTCACAATTTAAGTGAAACTCTTCAACGTCTTGCAACGTTTAGATTTAGTCTTATAGATGTTTACTTTACCAACATTATTATATTAACATCAATCCATCAATTATGGAATAAGGTCATAGTTTGAACAATCTCATTTGTTCTCAACAAGGCTAGAACAAAATATACAACTTATTAAGTTCTTCAAATAATCTTGACTGTTTGGTTCGATACGACAATGAACACAATAACACTTTATTTATGTTCTTTCATAATCGATTCCACATCTATTACTAGTTCCTTTTAGGCCCTTGTATTTCTTGCATTGCTTTGCTTTGTTATGACAACTCATACCAACCAATGTGGTATCAAAATACCAAAAAAAAAACTTTGTTAACTAGTAATACATCTATAACTTGTATATCAAGCCTATACTCCTGAGCTGGACCTTTCCAGTTATCTTCTTTTTCTGCCATATATCTTTTTGTAATTCTATTTTCAATATTCCCTTTCCTTTAGAAGAATCATTCACATCAAACAATGCTAGATTACTAGCTCATTTCTTTGGTGTGTTAGTCATATACTATCACCCATTGAGTACTTTGAGTTTGATTGTTCTATAATATCACCATATTAATAGAATTCTTCTAGATTCCACTCTTAGCAATTTCCAAGTAAGGTAAACTAATTTACCCATACTTCTAATCCATCCCATCATAACAATTTTATGATTAAGCTACTATAGCTCGAAGGAAGGGATTTAGAGGATAATTTTTAGCGCCCAACTTCTTGGAATATTCAAACGCCTAGCGTCTTCAATCATTGCATATATTCAAATAATATAAGCATACATTGTCACGCTAAATTATACTCAGTCATGTTGCCACAAATAAGTTTCTAGATATCAATATATCTTTCACTTGATTGTTTCTGAAAACAATTCTTTTCAGTTCCTAAATCACTTTGATCAACAAAACATTCTTTTGAAGATAAAGTAATACGGAAGCAACCATGACTTTGGATTCTAAGTAGGAATTGGTTGCTCTCTAGATCAATCAATCATTAATCACATGGAGTTAGGTAGGAAATACCGAAAATCTACAATAGGATTCAATTTTAAATTTCACTAATACGGTACCAATCTTAAATGGTATTTACCAGATCATAACAGTTATATCTCAATTAACAATCTAAGTGAAAGGTAGTTTTGTGGATGCCAATGAATACTACAATTTGTGCAAATTCACTTTGATTGGTTGTTTATGATAAATAAGTTCAAGTTAATTCAAAATTAAACCATGAACTCCCACTCAAAAACAACATCCCTCTTAGTCGTTTTTAGTGATTACACGAACCAAATTCACTACACCAAAACCGATCATCACGTGAGATGTAGCTTCAAAGGCGAACATCGACATGTTCATCATATCATCCATATGACGCATGCTTTACCTTTCGGTTACGTGTTCCGAGGCCATGTCTGTACATGCTAGGCTCGCCAAGTAGAACTGTATATTGCTTGTGTTTCAAGGCCATGTCTGTACATGCTAGCTTGAAAACACCCGTTGTATGCGAACGTTGAGTCTATCACACCCGATCATCACGTGGTGTCTCGAAACGACGAACTTTCTTAACGGTGCATACTTAAGGAAGAACACATTATTATCTTGATATTAAGTGAGAGGGATCATCTTTTAATGCTACCGTCGCTATCTAAGCAAAACAAGATGCATAAAAGTATTAACATCACAAACATCACATGTAAGGATAATGTGATATGATATGGTACTTCTTGCACTTGATCTCCATCATGTGCATTATGGTATGATCTCAATCATTCCACCGGCGTGATACCAAGTACCACGGTACCCCAAACTTGATTGTCCATCAATAAGAAGACAACCATATGGATACCTTCCGGTATATCAATAATTTACAAAATAGATCATCTCATAATCAAATTTGTAATATTGACCATATCACATCACATGCCCAGCAAAAACTAGTTAGACGCTTCTAATTTATTTTTGCATATTTTACGTGGCTTAGGGCTTTCGAGGATAGAACCGTTCATACCTACGAACATCAACCATAACGTTGATAAAAACATTTTTAACAACCCTTCGTAGATTAGATCTTAACTATAGTAGGAGAAACAGACGCCCGCAAGCCACTTATGCAATACAAGTTGCATGTCAGTTGTGGAACAAGTCTCATGTACGTGGACATGTAAGGTTAGTCCGGGCCGCTTCATCCCACTATGCCACTAACATCATAAAATAATAAAGGAGGTAATAACATGATCATCAACGCCCACATACTCATATGTGTTCTACTCGTACAAAACATCTACGCATAGATCCGGCTCTGATACCACTGAAGGGGTCGTTGCATAGAAAACAAAATTTTTCCTACGCGGGAGACACCCGAAAGGCCAAGATCTAATCTAGGATACGAAGAGCAACGGGCAAAGAGAGGGTTAAGAAGAACACATACCCTCGAAGACTCAAAGTGGTACGAGATCAAATCTCGTTGTTGGCGTAGTCGTACTCACACCGATCCCGATAGCGAGAAGATGGCACCGCAATCCGGCGGTGCATCCGTGATCGGTCACACGTACGGTTGATGACGACCTCCGTTCCCTCGTTCCAGCGGGGCGCGGAAGTAGAGGATTCCCTCGGAACTCCAGCAGCACGGCGACGTGGTGGTGGTGAAGAATCCCACGGTCAGGGCTTCGCCAAGCCGGAGACCATGAAATGGAGCAGCGGGTGGAAGGAAAGGGAAGTGGCCAAGTGTGTGAATGAGGAGGAGCCCTCACCCTCCTTTTATAGGGAGAGGGAGGCAGCCCAAAGGTGGGGTGCGGCCAGCCATGGTGGTGCCCCCACCTCTTCCCTCTTCATGTGAGTGGAAGCTCCACTCACACCCACTCATGCTCCCTTAATTTTCCACTTGGAAAATCCAAAGGTTTTCTTTTAATAAATAAATAAAACATTTTATTTCTTTATTTATTTGTTAATTCCATTAACAAACATTTTCATATAGCACCTCGAATCATTTGTTAATTCTATTAACAACCATTCGACGAAAAACGCCTTGAACTATTTCAATTTTCCCCGAAACAATTTCGGTGCTGCCCAAAATATTCTTCGATATTCCGTATCCTCTCAAACGCGTCATCGAACCTTAAGTGTGTCACCCTACGGTTCGCGAATAAGATAGACATGATCGAGACTCCTCTCCGATCAATAATCAACAGCGGGATCTGGAGATCCGTGATGACTCCTATATATGCAACGACGACTCTCGTGATCGTGTGAACCAACAACGCCGTGAACTATTCCCTTTGTCTCGCGATATTTTACTTGTCCGAGATTCGATCATTGGTATCAACCATACCTTGTTCAATCTCGTTACCGACAAGTACTCTTTTCTCGTTCCCGTGATATAACATCCTTGTGATCATATCACGTGCTTGCAAGCGGTTTCGATGTGATATCACCGAGAGGGCCCAGAGTATATCTCTCCGTCATTTGGATGGACAAATCCCACTCTTGATCCATGATCCTCAACTAATACTTTCCGAATACTTAACGACACCTTTATAGTCACCCTGTTACGGTGTGACGTTTGATGCCATCAAAGCACTATTCCGGTATCAGCGATTGACATGATCTTATGGTCTAAGGAATAAGTTACTTCGTATGTTTGATATAACAATGTAAACTAAATGACTTGATCGCATTGCTATATTCTCTTTGGGTATATGTTCATCACATCATTCTTCTAATGACATGACCCCGTTATTAATAACATCCAATGTTCATGATCAGGAAACCTTGATCATCTATTAATCAACGAGCTAGTTAAAAGAGAGGCTTTACTAGGAACCATTGTTTGTTTATTAAGCACACATGTATCAACGTTTCCGGTTAATACAATTCTAGCATGAGAAATAAACATTCATCATAAACAAGGAATAAGATAATAACCATTTTATTATTGCCTCTCGGGCATATTCCCTTCAAAGGTTCCATCTAGCTTCTCGTCGAATATAAAGGGGATAATAAACATGGCTGAGAAAAAATTCCAAAACCTGAAGTCTCATGACCGCCACGTGATTATGACGCAGTTGCTTCCGATTGCATTGAGGGGGCTTCTACCAGAAAATGTTCGAGTACCCATTGTGAAGCTATGTGCATTCCTAAACGCAATATCTCAGAAGGTAATCGGTCCAGAAATTCTGGCAAGATTACAGAGGGATGTGGTCCAGTGTCTTGTTAGTTTTGAGTTGGTGTTCCCACCATCCTTCTTCAACATTATGACTCATCTCCTGGTTCACCTACGTGAAGAGATTCATATTCTCGGTCCGGTATTTCTACACAATATGTTCCCCTTTGAGAGGTTCATGGGAGTCTTGAAGAAATATGTTCATAACCGTGCTAGGCCAGAAGGAAGCATCTCGAAGGGCTATGGAACATAGGAGGTCATTGGGTTCTGTGTTGACTTTATTCCTGAACTTAAGACGATTGGTGTTCCTGAATCACGGCATGAGGGGAGACTGAGGGGAAAAGTAACGCTGGGAAAGAAAACAATGATACCCAGGGACGGGCATTCTTTCACTAAAGCACACTACACAGTTCTACAAAATTATATCTTCGTGGCTCTGTATCTCGAGGAACACAAGAATATTGTACGCTCCACAAACCCGGGAAGGATGACTCATGGATTAAACGCAAACACATGGAACTTTTGGAAGTTGGTTGCAAACACATCTTATAAATGACACCACTGTTGAAGATCAGCTCTACATGTTGGCCGGGTCACCATCTTTGACTATTGGGAGTTTTCAAGGGTACGAGATAAATGGGAATATATTTTACACGATCGCCCAAGATAAGAAGAGCACCAACCAAAACAGTGGTGTCCGCTTTGACACAACAAACGAGAATGGAAACAATGACACATACTATGGTTACATAGAGGAGATATGGGAACTTGACTATGGACCTTCTTTTAAGGTCCCTATGTTCAAGTGCAAATGGGTCAACCTGAATGGAGAAGGGGTAAAGGTAGACCCGCTTTACGGAATGACAACAGTGGATCTCAACAATATTGGTTACAATGACGAACCATTCGTCCTAGCCAATGATGTGGCTCAGGTCTTCTATGTGAAGGACATGTCCTCCAGACCGAAAAAAGAAAAAAATAAGCAAACAAATACATCATACAATGAGCGGAAGCATCACATAGTTCTTTCAGGGAAAAGAAACATCGTGGGAATCAAGGACACGACAAACATGTCAGAAGATTATAATAAGTTAGTTAAAATTCCACCCTTCACAGTGAAAGCTGACCCAACCATCCCGTTAAATAATGAAGATGCTCCATCGTTACGGCCGAAGCGATCATAAGCAAGGGACAAGGGTTCATGGACCATCTCTACATGAAGAAAATTCAGAAGACTAGATAGGGATGTTGTTGGTGATGTGTAATAACAAACGTGGAATACATGATCATAGTTATGTTGAAAAAGTGTTCACAAAAATTGTTGCACCGGCGCTCGCGCCCATATTGCACACAAACATGCATCTTGGATAGATAAAAAAGGCAGTACATAATGGCAAGAGTGGATCTAAACCTAAACGAAGAGCATAGATCTACGTAATTGCAAGACTGGATCTGATATCTGCTAGTCATACTCCTGCCTAGGCCTATAGTACTCCGACTCGTAGTCGTCGTAGTCGCCGCCGTCGTCGCCACTATCATAGGACGATGCTCTGGACTCCCTCGGAGCATCACGACTCCAGGACTGGGCGTGAGGGTAGCGCAGGCGGGGTTATCGCCAGCCCTGATGTAGTTCATGACGCTCTGAAGAGTCCGTCCGCCGTCCCACCACAGCCGACGACCGGCCAGTGGATGAACGACTCCGGTGAGGGAGATCCGGAGATAACCCAAGGAGACGTCTCTGCTGAGGGAGAAGCCGATGGCTCCGGTGAGAGAGAAGTCGACGGCTCCGATAACGGAGCAGCCGACGGCTCCGGTGGAGCCGTACAAATTACAAACACCGGCTCCGAGGTGCATATAGATATGTTAATTAATGAAGCATCTGTTGTCTATATACATATATTAACATTCTTTATTTTTAGTCATCCGGTTCAAGCATATCAACCGGAAAAAAGACGAAACGAGGCGCAACAAAAAAGTTGAAAGATATAGGATCGAAACGATCAGAGCAGACGGCGCACCCGAGGTTCCCTCTGATGTTGCCCAAAAATTTGTGAAGCAATGCGGAGTGCTAGTTAGGATCACATCCTGATCACTGTTCATGAGTGGAATGAGCCAAAAGATCCGTGGAGACAAGGAATTTCATTTGTGAGCAAAAAAGCCAAAGACCATCTTTTCAAAAAGATCATGTGTAATTTCACCTTACCCTTGCTGGAGGTGGACGAGAATGAGGCGAATGAGAATGAGGAGGTAGATGGTGAAGCTGATGTTACTAAAAAGAAACTTGAGTTACTGGAAAAGGTCAAGGCGTGGACTCTGAAAAAGATGGCCGAGCAATTCAAAAACTGGAAGAAAAGATTGAACCTTGACTTTGTTAAGAAGGGCAAGACTCCAGATTTCACTCAAGGGTATGAGAAAACAAAACTCTTATGGCAGAGTTTGTGAAGTACAAGCTGTCAGAGAATGCACATGAAAGGACAAAAACAAATGAGAAAACGACGCCAAAAAGGTATATCATCATGTTATGGGGCAAGCTGGCTGCAAGGGTTCCATGCCCAAGTGGGAGAAATGGTAGAACGACCTGCTTGAGAAGGCGATCACTCCCGAGCTGTTCTTGGGGGTCGAGCGGACAAGGTCATGGTTCTACAGGCATGGGGGCACGTTGGGCGCCGAAGGAAATGCGATCTATAACATAAGGCATAAAGAGAATCCTCTACCCCCATAGATCTGAGAAGCGCAATAAAGGACGTTAAAGAGGGAAGTTTGTGCCACATAGAGAGAACAACGAGCTCACACGCGCCCTCGGAAATAAGGAACATGTAGGGCGTACACGATGCAGAGAAGGAAATCCTCCGTGGAGTATTGGGTTTGACGACACCAAAAAGAAATACCCCGATAGAAGCCGTCAACGGAAAAAGGACGCGGAGGCAGCTGAAGCAGAGAGTCAGGCAAACTGGAGGCGTCAACTTGAAGAACAGATAAAGCAGACGCAGGATGTGGCAATGCAGCAGCAGGAGCAAATTAACACACCTAGCCAGCAGCTAGTGTCTACCGGCGTACCACACATGGTAGAAGGTGAAGTCGATGCTACCGACGCCGCACATTCTCATCGGAAAAGCATCTTTGTGTCCACGCAGCGCCCAAGTGATGATGCATCGCCGATGATGCACCCGGTGGATGATATCACGGAGATGACAACCTGTGAGCTCCACGTGAAGGTCATCAATATAACCATCAAGGCGGCGGTCGGCTATGTCTTACCAATTGGCAACGAACGAACTCATCATAGTCTTCCGGTTCCACGGGACTACGCTGTTGTTGGGGTCGATGAAGTTGTCAACGGATTCGAGCGGGTGAAGCTTGAATTCTCTGAAGGTAAAGACAGAGAGGTGAATGAACTCGGAGAAGCCAAGAAGTTGACCGTTCTATGGCTAAAGGGATGCATTGTGCTTCCAAATAAGACGGCAAGGCCATCGACTCCTCACCATTCTCCAGCACAACAGTCTCCAGCACGGTCACCTACGCCGTGCACGTCTCCAGCGCGGTCGCCTACGCCGCCGCGTCAGCCTTCTCCACCCACTAAATTTCTGCCGAAACGCAAAAGATCACCCAAACGTCAACGGTCACCCCTCCCGAAGGTACCAAAGAAGTTACCCAAGTTACCTTATGACTATACTTCTGGGCAAACCCAGGAAATCGCAAGGGACGAATACGAGGCGTGGAAGACGAAACGGAAGGAGAAGAAAAAGGCAGATTTCCCTGAGATCGGAGAAGATATAGAACGAGCGTGAAAAATGGTGAAGACTCTTCATCAACCCGAGCCGAGTCTGTCATCTGACTATGACCGCTCTATTCTGATGTCACACCAGGAATTGGTGCGGTCGACGAAGAGCAGTAGCGCATGCGGGAAAAGTGGGAAATCAGTTTTCCCAGCTCGGAGAGCAGAAAAAACAATCCATCTCCCCGCTCAAAGTGATTTCCATTACCCAGGTGGGGCCGAGCACTAATGCTGAGGAGCAAATTGATCCAGAGTTTATACAACTGTACGGAGAAAGGGCAGCTGCTGCGAGTTTGTCCATTGCTGAGTATATGCAAACAGTAGACTACTTCCCCGAAGATGAATGTGCGTACAAATACCAGTACGGAAACCTCTCGTCAAACCCGAGGAGTTAAAGGATCTACCAACCAAAATGCGAAGAGTGCATAGTTGGTATATGGAAGCCGCTGCGAAATCTCAGGACTGGATATGTCTCGCAGTTAGAGACGAGCACTACGGTATGGAGATGGAATGGTTTCTGATTCAATTTGATGAATTGCTTCAGTTATTCCAGCAGCAGACCCTCGACAAATCTATCGTAGTGCCTATTGTCTGTAAGTACTTATTTCTCTAATTAAGTCTCTAGCTAGCTCACCTCGTTCATTGCATATTCATATATATATATATATATATATATATATATGAGTGTGGATTTAATGAAAAGGGGGTAGCTACCCCAACATTCTGGACCATGGATCATGTCTTTAAGATTCGTGCCAATCATGCGCATGTGTCAGGTGGTTTGACTACGTTTATGATTATTAGTGTTGCCTAATCTTCCTATTGCATGCACACCGTTATAACATAACGGGCCGTGAAAAATACGTCGTGATTACAGTCATGCATGTGAATGTGGTTGGCAATTCCTGGCATGTACGCCGTGATTACAGTCATGTGAATATAGTTGAAATCAATTCCTGGCAAGGTGTTAAACATGTTAGTAGCATGTACGTCCTGATTTCAATAAATTCTAAAAGCAGCTGTTGTTAGCATGTACGTGCTAATTTCAACAAATTCTAAAAGCAATTCGTGGCAAGGTGTTAAAGCTGTTGTTAGCATGTACGTCCTGATTTCAACAAATTCTAAAAGCTGCTGCGTTTCTTTTTCGCATGTTAGCATGTACGTGCTGTGATCACAGGTACGGCTAAAAGCTGATGCACACTGTTCTCGTATTCCCGCGCGTGGACTTGTCAGATTATAAAAGTGCCGCCAAATTTTGGTACAATCTCATGTTCTTCTCTTCACCTGCTGCAAGGCCGACAGTGCCGCTTCTCGCCGCAATCTTCCTGTTGATAGTCATCGAGACACTCATGATGTGTCTGCCCCTCTACTACGTACCAACATCCTGGGCGCAAGTGTTACTACCACCAGTTGCAGCTGCTATCTTCGCGATCACACCTCGGAGCACTGCCTCCTCCGATGGGAGCGACGACGCTGCCGCAGTCGGAGAAGCTTGAAGCAATGCTAAACAGTGCTAAATATGTTAAAATGATGACTGTACCGTCTTACTGTTGTCTTTTTAAGCATGTCCAAATTCGTTTGTAAAGTTTATGTATAAACTGATCTCCTCCTATCAATATGCATTTTAACACATATTCCAGCCTTGCTTAATAAGCCTGGTCAAGGCGAGACAAAAATTGGACTCCAAATAGATACATGCGTATACGATTTGATTGGTTTCACGGATATGTATAGACCCTACCAAACAAAGATCTATGTGTCAGGCAAAATAAGTAACTTCTGACCATATTCACAGTAGCAACAACTTTCTATGTACAATATTTATTGCCCAACAAAACAACCATGTAAAACTAACTTTATTCACCAACATTCTGCAAAAGACAACTCATTTTTGTACTCAGAATAAAGCTAGAAGCATGACTAGGCAAAGAAACAGATGACCTAAGCTAAAAGCATGACTAGGCAAAGAAATAGATGACCTGCGGACTAACGGCCGTCTATATTTAACGGACTGTGATCTCTAGAAGTATGGACATGCACTGGTGGAGAACATGCCAGTAGCACCGTTTGTAAGGGCCTTTGGACTCGGATACAAAACCGGTGCTACGTATCCGGGACTAAACCCCCCCCCTTTAGAACCGTCAGTCACCAACCGGTTCTAAAGGCCTCCACGTGGGCGCCGAAGAGCGCGCAGGCGGAGGACCTTTAGAACCGGTTGGTAACACCAACCGGTCCTAAAGTTTTTTTTTCTCTTTTTTTTTTTTTTTTCTTTTCAGGGTTTCCAATTCCGTATTTAGGTTTAGGGTTTAGGGCGTGTTCCGTATTTTCAGGGTTTCCGTTTACGTGTTTCCGTTTCTGTTTGCGGTTAAATGTTGATGCACCAAATAGTAGTACATATATATACATGTAACACGAAGTAACCGACCGAGAATTACATAATCTGAAGTTCGTTTTGAATAGTTGTATACTTGCATAGAGAAAGGAGCTGGCTATAATTGGTTCATAGGATGGAAAAATTCTCCGTCTTCTGCTATGACTGCGTGAGAAGAAATCCTGCCAATTCCTCTGCAATAGCCTTGCAACGGTCGATTGGTTTGAGCTGCGCCCGCTTTCGTGCCATCTTGAAAAGAAGTAGATGAAAACAATTAAGTTATGAACAAAACTAAACATAATTAATGGCAACATAAATAAAGTTGTGAAGATCCGGTTACGTACCTCTAGAGTTCTGGTAGTACGGGATTTCTCATTGATCTTCCTGTGAATGAACTCGCAAACGTAGTATCCACAATAATCAGTTCCCTGTGGTTGTTGCGGGACTTTCTATATACGAGAAACATAATTCAGTCAAATTAATAATAATCAAGAGAATGGTAATGGTATTTAAATCAGGGTACGTAGTACTACTTACTTTGTTAAGGTGAAAGTTGAGCTTGTCTGCCCATGTACCGGGTTCTTACTTGATGAACATTTGCCAAACCCTGGGCGACAAAAGAAAAATGAATAGAAGAGTTAATTATTACTTACTTGATATCAGGGAACGAACGAAAAAGAGGCCGATGAACGAAAGAGGCCGATATATATATATACTTTTGAAGCATCTGACGCGCGCTTTTCCATCTGTCAGCGCCCCAGGTTAACGAGTCCCAGACTTCAACTTGTCCTTTATCGATTCTAATGATGAACAATATGAAGTGGGCTGCGCGCACGTGTACACACGCAGTCATGCATACTCATCAATTACACTTAACATCAGGTAAGCAAAATGGAATGTCTACAAGACAGTAACACTCACTTGAATCCGTAGGGCCAAAGTATTTCTTTTTTGGTACTTTGTCGCTTCAAAAACCTTAGCAAATCATCCGGTGTAGTCTTGTTGAACGTTTCTACTGTGTTTTGATGATACGAATACGGGTCAATGAACCCAAAGTCCCAGATTCCTACCAGTCTGCATTCACGAATCTTCATTCTGCATAGTAGCGTACAAAAAGAATGTCGTGAGTGATAATTATACGGGCAACGAACGCGAGCTTAACTAAATAAAAATTACACAAATAAATCACTTACAAACAGTAGCAGCTGAGGATAGACTTGTCGAGGCACGTTGATTGTACATCTGGAAGAAATCATCGAACCCAAGCTCGACACCGTAATCTCCGAAGTAGTGTTGATCCTGAATTTGAGCCATGATACAGTCTCTCTCCTGCCTTGCGGCCTCCAAGTACCAATCATGTAAACTCCGTAGTTGGGTTGTTAGATCAGTAGGATTTCGACCAGAGGGTGCCCGGGCTTGTATTTATATACCACATCAGCAATAGCGTAACCCACGTCGCCCATGCGTGGACAGGACACTGAAGCCTGGTCAGATAAGACCTTGAGCGGGGCAACTGACCGTGCTTCTTGTTGTCCGAGCTGGGGAACTTGTTTCCCGCATTTCGTCTGCTCCGCCTGCTTCATCTGTGCGGCGTGCTTCTTTTCAATATACCGTTCATAGTCTGAAAGGGGCGGCGGTGGCGGCGGTGCAGGATAATATAAGTTGTCGACGGTCCGCTCAATTTTCCACTTTGGGATGTCCTTCAGAGTTTCCTTCCAGTGGTCTGGAGGGGGCTTCAGGGGAAACTGTGCGAACCATGCCTTGGTTTTGGATGCCACTGCATTGGTTAGTTCCTCCTCAGTCATCAAGCCTGGTAACTTCGGGGACTCTCGACTTTCTTGGATTTCCTTGGTCTCTTCTTGGGAGGAGTCCGGTTTCTTCTGAACTGCAGCTTCCGCTTTGTCGTACCCGTAGTGGGCGCATCCGTCGGCTCACGGAGTGCACGGCGATGGACCCTCGGCCTCGGGCTCCGGCCAATCTTCGTTGTGGGGTGGACTTGGAGGTTCGTTGGGGGTGGACTTGGAGGTTGTGCATTCTCTGTACGAAAGTGAAAAAACTATTAAAAATAAGATAACATGTGGTGCAACATTCAGTAATTGATGGAGGTATGGTGCATTCGTACCTGGAGGAGTCGGTGGCCTTGGCGCCGAGTTAGGGAACATGATGTGTTTCTTATTCCACAAGATTATACCAAGCTCCATTTCTCCCAGTGTCTTCTCGCCTTCACCTCCAGGAATACTGAGCTCAATTGAATGGCATCCCGGCGTAATTGTTGACAACCCGACACGAGCATGGGATGCTGGAATCTGACCACCATGGTAGGTTGCTCCAGGTTGATTCGGTAAAGCATAGCCTGACGCCACCCTGAAGGATATGTTCCCCATTGGCATATGTATCTCACAGTTTGTCTTCTCCGTGATATCATCCACGGGGTGAGGCGCCGACGGTTCGACTGCACGACCGTCTTCTAGCTGCAGGTGCGTGGAACCCACGCTGCTTCTATGCTGAGATGGGACGGCATGATCGTCTTCTATTTGCAGCTGATCAGGTGCAGACGATGTTCTACCTCCTCTTCAGTGTCAGGTAGAGGGTGTCCCCCTTTCTTCAAGAGAAAATCCACCTTTGTTCTAATGTCGATATCCGTTCACTCGTCTTTTTCTTGCTTCTATCACGGCTTCTGTAAGTGGCAATGTCTGCTGCAAACCCTTGGCTCCACGGGGTATCCGCTCCAAAGCCTCGTGTTCGTCCCCACTTTTCGGGGTTCCCGAGTGCCCTCGTCAGCTCGTCGTTCTCTCTATCGGGAACAAAAGTTCCTTTTCGAACAGCTTCTATTGCCTTCTCTAGGTCTGCTACGACTTTTGTTATTTTTTTCCGACCATGGTCCCTAAGCAACAATCATCCCAGTCTCAGCGTCCAACGTTGCCCCATGCGCGAACAACCAGAACTTGGACCTATCGGGCCAGTCATGTGTCTGTGGAATGATACCTCTTTTCACAAGCGCAGCTTCATAGCTTCGCCACCTAGGCAGGGCAGTCATGTAGCCACCTGACCCCAAAATATGGTGATATTTCTTCTTCTTCGCATTCTCCGAATTTTTGGCCGATCGGGATACAAAGACACCCGATTTCTTGTACGCCTTAAAATCATCCCAAGCGTCTCTTATCTTCACTAGGTTCCCAGTGAAAACTGGATCTTCGTCCTTATATTTCTTCCACAGTTCTTTCTTCCACCTCTGGAATTGTGTGGCCATCTTCTTCAAAGCCCACTTCTCGACTTTCTTCTTCTTATCTTCCGCTACGCTGAAATTTAGCCATAGCGTTTCGCAAAGAATTTTTTTCAATCTTTCATCGACATAACTAGCTCCAACGTTGGCCCCGGTCTTCGCTTATTCCATTCTATTAAGTTGATCGGGACCAGTCTCTTACAACAACTCCGCACTGATTTACGAATTTGCGATAAGTTTCTGGGGCTGCAGTGGTTTGCCATCAGCAGCAATTGTATCGATCGGGAACCTTGCGGTATCTTTCAACCTTGCGGCCGGGCCTCGTTTCGACTTTGTCTCAGTACT
Source organism: Alopecurus myosuroides (assembly GCA_028641055.1). NCBI lineage: Eukaryota > Viridiplantae > Streptophyta > Magnoliopsida > Poales > Poaceae > Alopecurus > Alopecurus myosuroides. The sequence goes on along the minus strand of JAPCYS010003986.1, from coordinate 113,948 downwards.
TGCGCTAGCTGTTCCGGAAGGCGCCTAAACGGGAAAATAATGATTCGTTAGTAAGTGCAATACAAATTAATTGTTGCGTGAACAGTGACTTGAGATATACATTCGCAGAGTTTGTTCTGGAGGGCACTTCTTCATCCTCGACGTTGTCGTCGTCATCATCTACTACATCTTCTATATTCTGATCTCCGTCACCGGAGTCGTTCAAAATTGATTGCTAAACGCCTGTCCATCGTCGTCATCACGATATATGGCCGTTGCATTATCAAAAATCATCTCGCACACGCATCTTTCCTTCTCCGCCTCACCCATTCCCGCGAGCTGATCGGCGTGCTGATCATGTGCAGGTTCTTGGGATCCATAGCTCAACACCTGCTAGTAAAATTTATAAAATGAAGAACACTTAGCGAAATTTTCATCGGGCACTTGGCGAAATTATTTCATCGGACAGTAATAAAATAATAGTTCTGGACATATTAATGAAATAATAGTTCTGGACACACCAAGAGTTACATAGCTCGGGTTGATTTTTTAAACCCTAATACATCACGATCGAATAATATCACTTATACATAGTCTCGATCGTGACATCTCTCAAAATAATTAACTCCGACCGGGTCCTAAGCCGCGGGGTGCTGAGTCACGGGTGCTACGCATCCATAGATAAGGAACCCTCATAGGGTCATAGCTCACGTGGTAATGAACCCTCCGAATAATCGACCAACTGCTGCTATACTGGCTATCGAGCAAGTACATGTAGCGACGGACGTGCTCGTCCTCTGTCGCACCCTGGGTTTCTAGAGGATACTCTTCGCACGAACCGGAAGTCAGAGGCTTGGATTATGGGGCATACATGCTCCCACGTCCCAGCTTCCTGGTAGGCCTGCGCTTATGCGCGACAACACAAGCCCTGCTTCCACCGTCGAAGTAAACTATCCGCTAGGAACCTAAAGGCACTACTGTCGACGTACTTCATAATCAAACACGCACGGTACGTCAACAGTTTGGTACGAATGATAACACAGAATGTCTCTAAGACACAAAAGAATGAAATAAGTGCAACTGGCCTTCACTAAGGCAGAAAATATCGAATACAGTCATCCAGAGGACACATGTCCCAACATATCATCCATTTCAACAGCGGAAGCAATCAAAGGGGTCTGAGTACAGACAAATCCATGGCTTAAGAAGCCGGAGAAAATAAAGAAAAGCGAAGCCCATCCACGTAGGTCTGGATCCTGCCCTGGTCCAGCTAACTACTCGTCTGCAGAGTCGTCGAACTCCACAAAGTAGCCATCCTGGGAAGCATCGTAGTCGTAGTACTCTGCGTAAACCACAGCCCCAACGGGGTCAGTACATCCAAGTACTGGCAAGCAAGACTCACAGTTCATCAAGGAGTTACCCGTCAACACAAGCAGAGATGCTTGGGATCAACGGAAGAAAAGGGGTGATATAAAAGTTGCTGCTGGCTGCTCTAAACAACTACAGAATATAACTACAAGTTCCGGCTGACAGAAAAGATAAGATCGAGGATTGTAACCAACTGAAAGATAACTTCAACCAAAACCCATCCTGGATCTCGCCCCTTATCCAAAGAAGCAATCCGAGGATAACTCACACAGTTGTAAATAAGGTGAATCAAGTTATTGTGTGAATAACCTATTACTAGTCAGATTACTAATCATTGGGTGAAACATGATTGATCATTATGTTGAAGTTGTCCTGAGTACTTGTTAGCCAGTACTTTCACCAAGTAATCCATAACCGCGGAAAACACGGCTTCTCGAGAAGATTATCCCTGCAGGGTTGCACCAATTTGGCCGTACACTCAAGAATAACCCGCCAGATGGAAATGCACTTCCACCAAGCGGGGTACTCTACACAACCAACCATTCCTCGCATCAAGCCCAAAGCACCTTGGGCGCACGGCTAATCGAGCCCAGAAGAAAATGGACCCTCATAGCACTCTAAGAACGTGTCCCCCTATATGCCGACTACAAAAGTTCCACCCTGCTGGGCTCGCAAAAACATGCATGCGGCAAATGGAAAACACGAACTAAATGAGGCGATTTGGACGAGATGCGAATCAGGTCAAGTTGAGGGGGCGCCCATACTCGCTTCCCAAATGCGGGTAGTGCGCTCATCATGGATCAGTAGACAAGACCCTTTTCCTATTAGGGTCGACACTAGCAGGCTCCAAAACCACTCATGGGCCTCCTGCCGGTGCCTTATCGTCAAATTATTATTACCATTAGCAATTAACAGGATTGATTGATTAATAACGAGCCCCGGTACAAGATAATAAGATAGTAACAGTAGTATCCGACAACAGACTCGAGCAAAAGCAACCCTAAGCATGCTAGATAATAACAGGCACAAGCAATGGCTGTAGGTATGGAGGTGGTGGCAATATCATGGCTCAAGGTATCATGTGATGGGTTCGGAGATCAAGCAACGATACATAGGGCTAGCAATAGTAGACAAAAGATAGTATCGACAACAAGTGTGGAAAGGAACTCGATGATTCATGTGAGTGATAACTTGCCTGGCAGCTCAGCCTCGTACTGGGCTAGGTCCTGAGTAGTGGTGTCGTAAGGCTCGTCGGTACCAACGTCGTCTAATCGAGAAGAAGCAAAAACAACAACGAAGGAAGACGGGCAATCAATACATGGCATAAGTGCACAAACATTGGATGATGCATGTCATGTTTAATAGATGCAACAAAATAACTTGATTGACATGAAACACAAGTTTAAATGGATTCCATATGCAAAAGGGTGCATATGGAAGCCCATGCTTGGAGTTGAATTAATTGTTCTATCACTAAGCATTAGGTGTAGTGAATTAGTATGATGCATGCATGATGAGGAACAATAACATAACAAGTTAATTGCAATTGGAAAGATAGTTAATCATTTTAGAAAACATTAACAAGTTTGGAAGTATTGGTACTTAATGGTGTTGAACAAGGATTGATTGTTTTCAACAATTTAAAGTAGGCAAAACCAATTACAAGTTTTATATTTGAAAAGTTTATCAAATTTTAGTTGGATTACATGTTTCACAAATTGAAATTGGACTTTGGATTATTTAGTTATGAATTAAACATTATTAAACAATTTTTAATTGAATTAAACAAGATTTAAATAGTTTAGGCAATTTAAATTGTTCAAACCAGAAAACAAAATTTATATTTGAGTAGAGCATTCAAAATGGTGTGAAAAACATATTTTATTTGAATTATTTGAAAACAGTATGAATTAGTTATGAATTATTTCAATTTGCATTTGAATTATTAAAATTTGAAATTTAAATGAATTTTGAAAATTCAAAACAGAACACAAATTGCATATTTGGAAAGATTATGAAATTTAGATCAAGTTTCATATAAAGTTTGTATTTGTTGGGTTTGTAAAACAAAAGATATTGCATTTTAAAGTTTATTCCTTAATCTGCTATTTTAAATAATTAGAAAACACAAACAGAAATTGTTTTAATCTTTTTATACGCACAGAAACACACACCCAGCCACTGCCAGGGGCCCGAGTGTTGCTGTGCTTACGTGGCCACATGTGACTGACAGGGGCCCTCCCTGTCAGCACTCGGGAGAAAAAAAGGTGGGATTTTTGCGGGTGCTGGGGTTCGAACCCAGCACCTCTCCCTCGCGCGCGCTCGACTGAACCAACTGCGCTGTCGCGCTGCGTTTGTCAGATACAGACGCGCAAGGAGGATATGTTTCAGAAACATGTTAGACTGACGAAACTGAAGAACGCGCGCGTGCTCGCCTGACAGAAACTCAACGGCGGCGATCAACGTCGATGTGCTCGTGCTGCGGGCTGCTGTGATGCTGGACGCGCTCGGAAACAACAGAGGGAGAGAGGGAAGGAGACGGTGGACGCTCACCGTGGTTGTAGAGGAGCAGAGAGGCGACGATGACGAGCTGATGACGCCGGGGTGACGACGGTGGCCGCGGAGACGACGTGGACGGCGCCGTCGATGTGGCTCCCCCGTGCGCGCTCTGGTGCTCAACGCGTCGAGGGCGAGGTGGCGGTGCTGTTCCAGGAGACGGTGTTGCGGAGGTGGCCTGCAACGGCGACGAGAAGGTCGGGTTCAGAAAGAGGGCACCGTGGCCGGAGAAGGAGAAGAGGACCGCGTCCTCGATCTGCTGCTCACCGTGGAGATTGAAGGTGTCCAAGGGAAGAGGAGGTGACGGCGACGTGATTCTTGGGCATAGGTGGCTAGGTGGGTGACTTATGCGGCGGCGCCATGAAGGTTTTCAGAGATCGACGGCGGCGGGAATTGCAGAGAGGTGGACAGCTCGAGGAGGAGGCGATTGGCGGCGCTGGGGAGGTGGAGGCGGAAACCCTAGAGCTTAGGGGGGGTACAGGGGTGCCCTAGGCTCGCTTATATAGGGTGGAGGCGCTGCGGTGGCCGCCGTGGTCGCGCGCGGTCGCCGTGGAGGCCTCCGATGGGCGCCGTACGGGAGGACGAAGACGGAGAGCGCGCGCACGAATCTTGGAGCAGCTCGAAACGGTAAGTTGGCGCTGCGCGGGCTGGGTTGCTGCGCGCTAGGGCTAGGTGGGCTTGGGCCAAGCGGTAGATAGTTAGATGTCTCCTGTTTTCATTTTATTCTTTTCTGTTTTTATATTTTTTTGCAGATTGCTTTGGAAGAAAGTTGTTAAGGTTTTAATCAAGGAAAATTCTAGAAAAATTAAGTTAAGCTTTTAGACAATTAGAAACCACATTGTAAACTTGGATTTCAAAAATTGAAATTTAAAATTATGGTTTGTGTTTGAATTCAAAATAGGGAATTTGAGTTTAATAAAATCTTGATAAAACATGTATAAAAATAGGGTTACCCCTAGGGTTTTAGAATGATTTAGAGGGAAGAAATGTTTGGTGATTTTATGGTTCCAAAAAGGGGTACTGATTTGAACTTGGTTTGGGAATTTAAAAGGTGATTTGAGAATTATTGATTGAATTATTGGTTGGATTTAAAGCAACAATTTAATAAGTGAAAACAAGGAATAAAAGGGTTGTTTTTATTTGTTATTTTGGTTCCAAAAGTTGTAACAGAGCAAGTATGAAACCATGTTTGAAAAAGGTTTGAATTTGAGTTGTGAAAACAGAATAAAACAGATGGAAAACAAATGCAAACAATAAGTAAACATGATGACATGATGCATTGCTTGAAATAAAACAAGGAACAAAGCATTCTAGGGTATTTTCATACTTGGGATGTTACAAAACGCCCCCCCTTGAAGGAATCGCGCCCCGAGATTCCCTACTGAGAAATGAACAGGTCCGGATACTTCTTGCGAAGATCCTCTTCGGTTTCCCACGTTGCCTCTTTATCGGAATGATGCGACCATTGGACTTTCAAACTTGGTGCTCTTGTTGCGAGTCTTACGCTCGGTCTCATCGAGAATACGAATAGGGTGCTCCTCATAAGATAGATCATCTTGCAGCTCAATGGAATCATGATCAACTGCACGATCTGGATCTTTGAAACACTTCTTGAGTTGTGACACGTGGAACACATCGTGCACTTTGGAAAGTTTTTCTGGAAGTTCAAGACGATAAGCATTCTCTGCACGTCTTGAGAGGATGTTGAAAGGGCCAATGTATCTTGGTGCAAGCTTTCCTTTCACACCAAAACGATGGTGCCTCTGAGGGAGTTACACGGAGATATGCCTTATCACCAGTGCATAGACCATATCCCTGTGCTTGCTGTCATAGTAACTCTTCTGACGAGACTGAGCAATCCTGAGATTGTCACGAATGATACGAACTTTCTCCTCGGCTTCCTTAACAATGTCAGGGCCTAAAAATGAACGTTCACCAGCTCCAGACCAATTGATTGGACTCCTGCATCTGCGACCATACAGTGCCTCAAATGGTGCCATGCCTAGGCTTGCCTGGTAGCTGTTGTTGTAGGAGAATTCAGCATATGGAAGGCAATCCTCCCATTTCATGCCAAAGGAGAGACCACATGCTCTGAGCATATCCTCGAGAATCTGATTGACTCTTTCGACTTGCCCCTGAGACTGAGGGTGATAAGCTGTGCTGAACAGAAGTTTAGTGCCCAATGCTTCTTGAAAGCTTTTCCAGAAATGAGAAGTAAAAATACTTCCACGGTCTGAGCTTATTTCCAATGGAACACCATGAAGGGGAACAACCTTTGCTGTGTAGAGCTCTGCTAACTGGCTAGCTGAGATAGTTTCCTTTACAGCATAGAAGTGAGCAACCTTAGTGAGACTATCAATAACAACGAAGATTGCATCGTTGCCCTTTCTGGACTCTGGAAACCCAGTAACGAAGTCCATTTCAATCATGTCCCACTTCCACTCAGGAATTTTCAGGGGTTGGAGTAGACCTGCTGTCTTCTGATGGACTGCCTTAACACGTTGACAAACGTCGCATTCAGAAACGTATTGAGCAATTTCACGTTTCATGCCAGGCCACCAATACAGAGTCTTGAGATCCTGGTACATCTTTGTACTTCCAGGGTGAATGGATAGAGGAGTTTCATGAGCCTCCTTGAGAATGACATCCTTGAGACTTTGAATCTGTGGACTGCAATGCGTCCTTCGAAGAACACAGTTCCCTTGTCATCAATTGAGAAGACTTGAACTTATCATTGCCCTCCTTGATGTGATCCACAATCTTCTTGATTTCATTATCACGAAGTTGTTCAGAACGAATCTTGTCCTCGAGAGTTGGACTGGCTGTCAAGCTAGCAAGGTATCCTTCCGGAACAAGACCCAGGTTCAGCTTCTGGAATTCTCATGAAGTGGAGGTTGGCTTTCCATGATCATGAGATTATTGCAATAGGATTTGCGACTGAGAGCATCGGCCATAACATTAGCCTTGCCTGGAGTGTAAGAAATGGTGAGATCAAAGTCTTTAATCTTCTCAATCCATCTCCTTTGCCTGAGGTTCAGATCTGGCTGAGTGAAGATGTATTTCAGACTCTTATGATCGGAAAAGATTTCAGTTTTGTTACCCAACAAGTATTGTCTCCATTTCTTGAGGGCAAACACAACTGCTGCAAGTTCAAGATCATGAGTGGGATAGTTTTGCTCATGTGGGTTCAACTGACGTGAAGCATAAGCCACAACTTGACGTTCTTGCATAAGAACTTCTCCTAGGCCTTGGAGAGATGCATCACAGAATATCTGGAAAGGTTTGGTGGTATCTGGGCCAACTAGAACAGGTGTGGAAGTGAGTTTAGTCTTCAGGAGGTTGAAACTCTCATCACATTGTGGAGTCCAAATGAACTTTTTGTCCTTCTTTGTGAGATCAGTGAGAGGTTTAGCAATCTTGGAAAAGTTTTGGACGAAACGACGGCAATAGCTAGCCAAGCCAAGAAAGCTTCTAACTTGTTTCACCGTCTTAGGGGGTTTCCAATCAACAATTGCCTTAACCTTTTCCGGGTCAATGGCTATGCCTTTGGCAGAGATGATATGACCAAGATATGCAACTTCTGGAATCCAGAACTCACATTTGGAAAACTTGGCATACAGACGATGCTCGCGAAGTTTCATGAGAGTGAGACGAAGGTGTTCTCCATGCTCTTCCTCGGATTTTGAGTAGACTAGAATGTCATCAAGATATACCACAACAAACTTGTCGAGGTATTCATGGAAGACAGAATTCATGAGTCTTGAGAACGTTGCCGGTGCATTGGTGAGGCCAAAGGACATGACGGTGTATTCATATAGACCGTACCGAGTAGTGAAAGCTGTCTTAGGAATATCTTCCTTTCTGATCTTTATCTGATGGTACCCCATCCTCAAGTCCAACTTTGAGAATATTGAGGCTCCAGCAAGTTGATCAAAAAGATCATCGATACGAGGAAGTGGATACTTGTTCTTGATGGTTTTCTCGTTGAGAGGACGATAGTCAACCACTAGTCTTTTTGTTTGATCCTTCTTGGCAACAAACAGAGTTGGGCAACCCCAAGCGGAGGAACTAGGCTGAATGAAACCTTTGTCCATATACATATCGATTTGCTCCTTCAACAATTTCAGTTCAGGAGGAGCTATCTTATATGGATGCTTAGAGATTGGAGCAGTACCTGGCTCAAGCTCGATCACGAACTCAACTGCTCTGTCCGGAGGCATCCCTGGCAACTCTTCTGGAAAGACGTCAGGGAATTCACAAACCACCGGAACATTTTCAATTGCCGGAAGGGGTTTGGCATCAAGGCTGAACAGCTGAACAGAAGTTGATCCATATGGAGAATAGACTATCTGGCCTGAAGTGTGGGAGAGAGTTATTGACTTTTGAGCACAGTCAATTTTAGCTTTGTGGGTCTTCAACCAATCCATACCCAGAATGACATCAATGTCAGAATTTCCCAGCAACATGAGTGAAGCAAGGAATACACGACCTCCAATTAGGATCTCATTGTCCATGCTTATCTTGGAAGTCAACATTTGCGGTCCCGGAGAGTGAACAGTCATTTGATTGCTTAGCGGAACCAGAACTAGGTTGTATGCTTTTGCAAAAATCTTTGACACAAATGAATGCGATGCTCCAGTATCAAACAACACTTTAGCTGGAATAGAGTTTACGGGTAATATACCGAGAACGACGTCAGCAGCCTCTTCGGCTTTGTCGGCCTTGATATGGTTCACCCTCGCGTTCCTCCCGACAGGCCTATTGTTGGTGTTGAAGGCTTTAGCCGGAGGAGCACGAACCATAGCCTGGTTGGTGTTGGGGCGAGGAGGTAGGGGTAGCTGCTTCTGCGTGCACTTATCAGCATAATGTCCAGTATCCTTGCACTTGTAGCAAGTGACGATACGAGAAGGACTGGCCCCATCGGGAACCTCTGACCCTGCATGGGTTGGGTGGGCGGGGACCAAAGCCTGGAGAAGCTTGGGCATTTGGAGCCCGAGTGACAGCACCATTTGGCACCCAGATGCGGCGCTTCTGCGGAGGGGTGGTCATGTTGGAGGAGGAACCACCCTCACGCGAGTGCTTGCGCGACTCCTCGAACGCCTTGCGCCCATTCTCCTCATTGAGCGCGGTGTTCACAAGCTCCACGAAGTCCTTGCACTTGATGTTTGTGAGAGCGTACTTCAGTTCCGGGTTAAAACCTCGGCGGAACCTTGCCATCTTCTTGGCTTCGGTGGACACTTCGTCACCAGCGTACCGAGCGAGACGATTGAACTCGTTCTGGTAGCCGAGAACGTCCAGCTTGCCCTGCCTGAGAGAGCAGAATTCCTCACGCATCTTTTCCATGAGACCATCCGGGATGTGGTGCTTCAGGAAGGCATCCTTGAAACATCCCCAGTTGATAGGAAAGCTAGCCCTCATGGCCTGGTAGTTCTCCCACCAAGTAGCTGCCTGACCCTTCAGTAGGTAGGTGGCGTACTTGACCTTATCCTCTTCAGCAACATGAGCTATCTCCAGAGCTCTTGCTACGTCACGGATCCAGTCATCAGCATCCAGGGGCTCACGTGTTGTCACGAAAGCTTTTGGGCCCAAGCTGAGGAAGTCCTTGATGGTGACCCTTGGAGCATTCTGGTTGTGTTGCTGGTTAGCCTGGATCTGGGCCATCTGTGTCACCACTTGGGTCATCTGAGCCAACAGTTCCCCCATTGGTGGTGGCGGAGGCGGGTTGTTCCTGGTTGGAGGCATCCTGAACAGAAATTCATTTTAGCACAACAACAGAAAAGGATAGACTTGGTAACCGAAAGATAGATTATTCCGACGCATGATTAGATAACCAACAGGTACATCATCACATGTTCAAATACATCAGAATATCCAACAGACCAATACATGGTTCGAAAACGAAAGGATAAACTAGACACAGCTAGTATGGATACAACGGTACTCCCATGCTCATCACGCAGGACGGCGGTGAGTAGTACGACGAGAGATACGGTGAGGAGGAATCCCACGGAAGTAGGTATCACGACGATCCATGTAGATAGGAAACTGCTCTGAGAGCAACTCTCGGTGTCGTGAAGTAGGAAGCGTCGTATCCCTGTGCTCCATAGCGGGGAATCCCTGTGTAACCAGCTCCGAGGTCTAGAAGTGGGCCTCTGATCGGCTCGTAACCTCCAGCATCTGGCAACGGAAGACCAGCTGGCTGAACGACACGTGCGAAGCGCTCGTCTCCAACAAAGTCTGTGGTGTACGTCGCCAGACGAGTGAGAGCAAGGTGGAGCTGCTCCCTGACTGAGGCTAACTCCTGAGAAAGTGCGGAAGCAACGGCATCACTGTGACTAGCGAACTGGGCAGTGACCTGGAGCCTGGAGCTATCAGTCTCGTAGGTATCCATGTCGCGGTGGATAGTGAAGTGAGCTCCCGCTGCCATGATGTAACCACGGGGGATGTGACGAAAACTGGACTTATCAAACCCCCAGTAGTCAGCCCGGAGAACGGTGATACTCACGTACGCTGCCTGCTGCACTGCCATATCCACTGTGGACCCTACTGCCTCGTACTGGTGTGCAATGCTCCTGCCATCATCCGACAGAATGTAGACGATAGCCCGGTAGCAAGTCTGGTCACACTCTCGCTGGTGCTCGTAGACCTGGTACTCTGGTGCCCAACGGTACCCCAGAAAGGTAACCATGTCTCTCAGCAACTCCGGAAAACCGGCGGTGCTCTCACAGCGAGTCATACGAACCACCTGCGGGTAGTAGTTTAGACCCATCTGCAGATTATTTGGAAGGTTTTGATTAGACTCCGGTAGAAGGAAAAAGGATGTGGAAAACAACAACAAGGTTCAATGGACGAAAAGGATGTTGAAAAGAACATGATATCGAAGCAACATCGGGAAAACGAGACCAAAGATCCTGAGGTACTACAGAGAACCCAAAACACGTGAAATCCTAACTTGAAAGTTTAGGTGAGAACAGAAAACAACGTTGCACTTCCTTACCAGAAAAGGGTGGGTGGGTGGGGAAAGAAGAAAAATGGCAGAATTCCTACTCTCACGTTTCATTTTTCCTATATAGCTACAAAATAGTTTCTAGACTCAACTGCGACCAGTAAAAAGGGATCCTACAGGCAGACAGGCTCTGATACCATTTGTCGCACCCTGGGTTTCTAGAGGATACTCTTCGCACGAACCGGAAGTCAGAGGCTTGGATTATGGGGCATACATGCTCCCACGTCCCAGCTTCCTGGTAGGCCTGCGCTTATGCGCGACAACACAAGCCCTGCTTCCACCGTCGAAGTAAACTATCCGCTAGGAACCTAAAGGCACTACTGTCGACGTACTTCATAATCAAACACGCACGGTACGTCAACAGTTTGGTACGAATGATAACACAGAATGTCTCTAAGACACAAAAGAATGAAATAAGTGCAACTGGCCTTCACTAAGGCAGAAAATATCGAATACAGTCATCCAGAGGACACATGTCCCAACATATCATCCATTTCAACAGCGGAAGCAATCAAAGGGGTCTGAGTACAGACAAATCCATGGCTTAAGAAGCCGGAGAAAATAAAGAAAAGCGAAGCCCATCCACGTAGGTCTAGATCCTGCCCTGGTCCAGCTAACTACTCGTCTGCAGCGTCGTCGAACTCCACAAAGTAGCCATCCTGGGAAGCATCGTAGTCGTAGTAGTACTCTGCGTAAACCACAGCCCCAACGGGGTCAGTACATCCAAGTACTGGCAAGCAAGACTCACAGTTCATCAAGGAGTTACCCGTCAACACAAGCAGAGATGCTTGGGATCAACGGAAGAAAAGGGGTGATATAAAAGTTGCTGCTGGCTGCTCTAAACAACTACAGAATATAACTACAAGTTCCGGCTGACAGAAAAGATAAGATCGAGGATTGTAACCAACTGAAAGATAACTTCAACCAAAACCCATCCTGGATCTCGCCCCTTATCCAAAGAAGCAATCCGAGGATAACTCACACAGTTGTAAATAAGGTGAATCAAGTTATTGTGTGAATAACCTATTACTAGTCAGATTACTAATCATTGGGTGAAACATGATTGATCATTATGTTGAAGTTGTCCTGAGTACTTGTTAGCCAGTACTTTCACCAAGTAATCCATAACCGCGGAAAACACGGCTTCTCGAGAAGATTATCCCTGCAGGGTTGCACCAATTTGGCCGTACACTCAAGAATAACCCGCCAGATGGAAATGCACTTCCACCAAGCGGGGTACTCTACACAACCAACCATTCCTCGCATCAAGCCCAAAGCACATTGGGCGCACGGCTAATCGAGCCCAGAAGAAAATGGACCCTCATAGCACTCTAAGAACGTGTCCCCCTATATGCCGACTACAAAAGTTCCCCTGCGCTGGGCTCGCAAAAACATGCATGCGGCAAATGGAAAACACGAACTAAATGAGGCGATTTGGACGAGATGCGAATCAGGTCAAGTTGAGGGGGCGCCCATACTCGCTTCCCAAATGCGGGTAGTGCGCTCATCATGGATCAGTAGACAAGACCCTTTTCCTATTAGGGTCGACACTAGCAGGCTCCAAAACCACTCATGGGCCTCCTGCCGGTGCCTTATCGTCAAATTATTATTACCATTAGCAATTAACAGGATTGATTGATTAATAACGAGCCCCGGTACAAGATAATAAGATAGTAACAGTAGTATCCGACAACAGACTCGAGCAAAAGCAACCCTAAGCATGCTAGATAATAACAGGCACAAGCAATGGCTGTAGGTATGGAGGTGGTGGCAATATCATGGCTCAAGGTATCATGTGATGGGTTCGGAGATCAAGCAACGATACATAGGGCTAGCAATAGTAGACAAAAGATAGTATCGACAACAAGTGTGGAAAGGAACTCGATGATTCATGTGAGTGATAACTTGCCTGGCAGCTCAGCCTCGTACTGGGCTAGGTCCTGAGTAGTGGTGTCGTAAGGCTCGTCGGTACCAACGTCGTCGTCTAATCGAGAAGAAGCAAAAACAACAACGAAGGAAGACGGGCAATCAATACATGGCATAAGTGCACAAACATTGGATGATGCATGTCATGTTTAATAGATGCAACAAAATAACTTGATTGACATGAAACACAAGTTTAAATGGATTCCATATGCAAAAGGGTGCATATGGAAGCCCATGCTTGGAGTTGAATTAATTGTTCTATCACTAAGCATTAGGTGTAGTGAATTAGTATGATGCATGCATGATGAGGAACAATAACATAACAAGTTAATTGCAATTGGAAAGATAGTTAATCATTTTAGAAAACATTAACAAGTTTGGAAGTATTGGTACTTAATGGTGTTGAACAAGGATTGATTGTTTTCAACAATTTAAAGTAGGCAAAACCAATTACAAGTTTTATATTTGAAAAGTTTATCAAATTTTAGTTGGATTACATGTTTCACAAATTGAAATTGGACTTTGGATTATTTAGTTATGAATTAAACATTATTAAACAATTTTTAATTGAATTAAACAAGATTTAAATAGTTTAGGCAATTTAAATTGTTCAAACCAGAAAACAAAATTTATATTTGAGTAGAGCATTCAAAATGGTGTGAAAAACATATTTTATTTGAATTATTTGAAAACAGTATGAATTAGTTATGAATTATTTCAATTTGCATTTGAATTATTCAAATTTGAAATTTAAATGAATTTTGAAAATTCAAAACAGAACACAAATTGCATATTTGGAAAGATTATGAAATTTAGATCAAGTTTCATATAAAGTTTGTATTTGTTGGGTTTGTAAAACAAAAGATATTGCATTTTAAAGTTTATTCCTTAATCTGCTATTTTAAATAATTAGAAAACACAAACAGAAATTGTTTTAATCTTTTTATACGCACAGAAACACACACCCAGCCACTGCCAGGGGGCCCGAGTGTTGCTGTGCTTACGTGGCCACATGAGTGACTGACAGGGGGCCCTCCCTGTCAGCACTCGGGAGAAAAAAAGGTGGGATTTTTGCGGGTGCTGGGGTTCGAACCCAGCACCTCTCCCTCGCGCGCGCTCGACTGAACCAACTGCTCTGTCGCGCTGCGTTTGTCAGATACAGACGCGCAAGGAGGATATGTTTCAGAAACATGTTACACTGACGAAACTGAAGAACGCGCGCGTGCTCGCCTGACAGAAACTCAACGGCGGCGATCAACGTCGATGTGCTCGTGCTGCGGGGCTGCTGTGATGCTGGACGCGCTCGGAAACAACAGAGGGAGAGAGGGAAGGAGACGGTGGACGCTCACCGTGGTTGTAGAGGAGCAGAGAGGCGACGATGACGAGCTGATGACGCCGGGGTGACGACGGTGGCCGCGGAGACGACGTGGACGGCGCCGTCGATGTGGTGCTCCCCCGTGCGCGCTCTGGTGCTCAACGCGTCGAGGGCGAGGTGGCGGTGCTGTTCCAGGAGACGGTGGTTGCGGAGGTGGCCTGCAACGGCGACGAGAAGGTCGGGTTCAGAAAGAGGGCACCGTGGCCGGAGAAGGAGAAGAGGACCGCGTCCTCGATCTGCTGCTCACCGTGGAGATTGAAGGTGTCCAAGGGGAAGAGGAGGTGACGGCGACGTGATTCTTGGGCATAGGTGGCTAGGTGGGTGACTTATGCGGCGGCGCCATGAAGGTTTTCAGAGATCGACGGCGGCGGGAATTGCAGAGAGGTGGACAGCTCGAGGAGGAGGCGATTGGCGGCGCTGGGGAGGTGGAGGCGGAAACCCTAGAGCTTAGGGGGGGTACAGGGGTGCCCTAGGCTCGCTTATATAGGGTGGAGGCGCTGCGGTGGCCGCCGTGGTCGCGCGCGGTCGCCGTGGAGGCCTCCGATGGGCGCCGTACGGGAGGACGAAGACGGAGAGCGCGCGCACGAATCTTGGAGCAGCTCGAAACGGTAAGTTGGCGCTGCGCGGGCTGGGTTGCTGCGCGCTAGGGCTAGGTGGGCTTGGGCCAAGCGGTAGATAGTTAGATGTCTCCTGTTTTCATTTTATTCTTTTCTGTTTTTATATTTTTTTTGCAGATTGCTTTTGGAAGAAAGTTGTTAAGGTTTTAATCAAGGAAAATTCTAGAAAAATTAAGTTAAGCTTTTTAGACAATTAGAAACCACATTGTAAACTTGGATTTCAAAAATTGAAATTTAAAATTATGGTTTGTGTTTGAATTCAAAATAGGGGAATTTGAGTTTAATAAAATCTTGATAAAACATGTATAAAAATAGGGTTACCCCTAGGGTTTTAGAATGATTTAGAGGGAAGAAATGTTTGGTGATTTTTATGGTTCCAAAAAGGGGTACTGATTTGAACTTGGTTTGGGAATTTAAAAGGTGATTTGAGAATTATTGATTGAATTATTGGTTGGATTTAAAGCAACAATTTAATAAGTGAAAACAAGGAATAAAAGGGTTGTTTTTATTTGTTATTTTGGTTCCAAAAGTTGTAACAGAGCAAGTATGAAACCATGTTTGAAAAAGGTTTGAATTTGAGTTGTGAAAACAGAATAAAACAGATGGAAAACAAATGCAAACAATAAGTAAACATGATGACATGATGCATTGCTTGAAATAAAACAAGGAACAAAGCATTCTAGGGTATTTTCATACTTGGGATGTTACATCCTCCTCCCTGATACGCTGTTGTACCACCTCCTCAGGGGCCGGCTCTCTCCGCACCGAGCGTGGCCCACGCGATGGCCACCAAAGAATATCCGGGTCGACCACGTCACCCGGATTTCTCACCAAGCCGCGTGCCCCGGTACTAAGGAGCTCCCAGTGCCAGCCTGGCGGGGCCCAGTCCCGGACATCCCCCGGCGGGTCCAACAAAGACATGAACTAAAAACCTGCCCGGACTAAGTAAATATTCCATAATTAAGTAAAATACCTTAGTGTTTCTAACTTAGTAAAAAATAGTAAATTGAGAAATATAACAGAAATAAGATGAAAGTTAAACAGGAACAATATGGTAACTTAGTGAAATTTTTTAACTTACTGAAATTATATATTCTAACTTTCTGAAATTTTCTAACACTAACTTAGTGAAATTTTCTAACACAATATTCTAACACAAAAATTCTAACACTAAACAAAATTGTAAAAACAAAATAAAGCACTAAAAAAATCTAACACTAACTCTAAAAATTTCTAACACTAAATTCTAACACTAACACTAATAACTCTAAAAAAATCTAACACTAAATCTAAAAATTTCTAACACTAACACTAACTCTAAAAACAATCTAACACTAACTCTAAAAATTTCTAACACTAAACACTAACACTAACTCTAAAAATTCTAACACTAAAAAAAATTGAAAAAAACCAAAATAAAACTTACCTAGCTAGGCCGGCGACGGCGATCGAGGGGCGAGAGGCGGGGCGGCGGAGGCGGAGGCGAGACGGAGGCGCGACGGAGGCGGACGGCGACGGAGGCGTACGGCGACCGCGGAGGCGCGACGGACGCGGGGCCGCGCGGGGGATCGACGGCGACGGAGACAGAGAGCGGACGGAGGCGCGGCGGACGGAGGCGAAGCCGACGGAGGCGCGGCGCACGGAGGCGAGGCGGTCGACGGCGACGAGGCGGACGGAGGCGCGGCGCCGGAGCAGGGCTTCGCCGTACGTGGACGTATAGGAGAAGACGCGCGAAGGGAAATGAGCCAAATTTTCAGAAGTCCCTAGAGATATATCCCCACTACAGACCTTTAGCACCGGTTTGTGTTAACAACCGGTGCGAAAGGGTCTTTAGCACCGGTTGCTAACACAAACCGGTGCTAAAGGCCTGTAGTTGGGGCCACACCCAGACTGCGCGCCCTGTACAGGCCTTTAGCACCGGTTTGTGTTAGCAACCGGTGCTAAAGTCTTAATACAAACTGCTCGCCTCCCGCGCGCGGCGGTTTTATTGCTACAGTGCGCACCGGCCCGATCGTGAGTCTCTGTTTCTTCTCTTCTTCCTCTGTCTTTTCTTCTTCCTCTCTTGATCTTCCTCCACTAAGCACCATGGCTGAAGTTTCTAAGAGATATGATGTGGCCACACCATGCGGCAAAAGTCTCGACGTGTTCTACACCAACAATTGCGAGGAGATCCCCGGTGCTCTTCGGTATTTGACCGATCTGTATTTCTCCTCTCCCGAAGAACACCGGTTTTTCGGGCTTGATTTAGAGTATACGGCGGATAAACGGAATGCTGCAGTCATCCAGATTGCATTCAAGGAGGCCGTTTTGGTCTTCCAATGGTCAAGGTAACGCACACGTACAGTCTTGCATCTTTGATTTGTTTGTTGCATGTGAAGAATACATGTGTTGCAATATATCTAACACGTACACGTATCAAATTTTTGTTGCTGCAGTAGTTCAAAGCATTCTCCGGCACTTGTTGATTTTCTTGTCAACAAGGGGTATGACTTTTGCAGCGTTGACAACACGCAAGACCGTCCGAAGTTGATGCGCTTGGGTATTGTGATACCTGAAGATCACTACATTGATCTTCAGGATCTTATCCATTTTGCTGATTTGAACAGGCCGAAGACCAGGATGGCTCTCATGGCAACTGCCTTCATCCACGAGGGCTACGAAACCATGAAGACTGATTTCCCCTCGAAGAATCACTTGTTGTGGGAGAAAAACTCACTGGACTGGACAACCATCAAGTATGCAGCCATAGATGCATACGTCTCCTACGAGTTGTTCCGCATCTACTCGACGGATCCATAGATGTTGTTTGTGTACCGCATCTTGTGTTCGATATATGCATGTAATGGATATATTAGTATGTAATGTATATATTATTATGTAATGGATATTATTTCTATATTAATTCCTAGCTATACTATTTCTATATTATGTCAAACACACATTTCAAAACAAACAAACAAAAACATATCAAGAAAACAAAACAGAAAAACTATTGTTTCTGTATATGTGATCACTTACCCCAGGCGCACCGTACACAACATGCGCCTGCAGTAAAGCTCTTATCCCAGGCGCATCTCTTGACTGTGTGCCTGCGGTAAAGTTACCCTAGGCGCATTTTGCTGTTTATGCGCCTGTGGTAAGTTAGGGTGGGTTATGAGTAAGGCAAGGAAAAGTGAGAGCGCAAGTGATACATCGAGC
This sequence comes from Alopecurus myosuroides, assembly GCA_028641055.1. Classification (NCBI taxonomy): domain Eukaryota; kingdom Viridiplantae; phylum Streptophyta; class Magnoliopsida; order Poales; family Poaceae; genus Alopecurus; species Alopecurus myosuroides. The sequence continues at coordinate 95,923 of JAPCYS010003986.1, read as the reverse complement.
ATATACATCGTGGATACATATATATAGATTGATTTAGCGAGATACCATACATGTAGATTGATTTAGCGATTGCCGCAGTGTCGCGGGAATACAAATTCTTTTATTAAAAAGAGAAAACAGACGAACACTACTCCTCGCCGTCGTCGTCGGGGAACTCGTCGGTGACCTCCTCCGGGTCATCATCGTCGCCGAACTCGTCGGTGACCTCCTCGTCATCATCGGAGGTGCATGATGGTATGTCCGAGATAGGCCCCCACCTCGGATCGTCGGAGGCCCAGACTTCGCCGGCGTGGTCGGCCCGACGAAGCTCTTGCAGCGCCTTCGTCCTGGCCTCCCGAGCCGCATCTAACGCGAGGTGGCGTTCGAGGCGGCGCTCCGCCCGCTAAGCCGCGTGGGTCTGCCAGAGCTCCTCGTCGGCGCTCTCCTCCCCCGGGTTGTTCCGCTAATACTCGCGGACGACGCGGTCTTCCCTGGCGTCGACTAGGCCCTGAAACACGCGGTGGCGGAGGTGGAGGTGGTCGGCGGCAGTGATGATCTGTGGCTTCGTCGCCCTGGCCTCCGCTTCCCAGACTGTGTGGCAGTCGTTGAAGTTCATCAGAGACCGCGGGCGGTTCAGGCGCCAGGCCGCCGCGTCCCAGGCGCGGGCTGCCTCTGCCGCCGTCGCAAAGGTGCCGAGGGGGATGCGGTCATCCCCCCAGCGGATATCTGCGCTGAACATTCCGTTCTGCCGCGCTCAGACGCCGCGGAAACCGGAGGTGCTGTTCCTCCTCGGAGGCATGGTGGAAGCGCGACGGTGCAGAGGGATGAAGAAGAAGCGCTCGAGGCGCGACAGTTTATACCGCGCCCTCCAGGCCACGCGTCACAACTCCCGTGCCACGCGCCACCATAACATGGATGGATGTGTTAAAGGGGGGGGTGTAGAACAAATGCACTGAGTATATGATGTATCAAACCTTAGGGGGGGTGTGGAACAAAACAGACGGTATCGCCATCATACAGCCCGACCGTGGCTACTGGGTGCATATATAGGGTCCTCTGGCTCACAAAGTGTTGAGCTAGGGTTTTGATCCAACGGTTAAGAAACATCTCATCCAACGGCTCACAACAGTTCGAAAGAAACACACCGTAGCCCTGATCGAACGACTCACAACAGCTGGAAAGAAACACACCCCGGATCCAACGACTCACAAGCGGTTGAAACAAACACACGATCCGTGTGATTCTATCTGATTGGTCCAAACGAAACCCTAACCCATTTAGTCCCGGTTGGTGTCCCCAACCAGTACTAAAGGGACGATCCGTTTCTATTTTTCTTCTTGCCTTTCTTCTGATTGCGCCGTAACCATGGAACATCTTCATCATTTAACTGAATGCTAGGATCATCTTTGACTTTGAAGGGAGGAATTTCATCAAATTTAATGTAATCTGATAACTTACCCCAGGCGCATATTACAAAGTATGCGCCTGTGGTATAGATCTTAGCCCAGGCGCATATTTTGTCTGTGCGCCTGCGGTAATGTTACCCCAGGCGCATATTGCGGTCTATGCGCCTGTGGTAAGTTAGGGTGGGTAATGAGTAAGGCAACGAGAAGTGAGAGCGCAAGTGATACATCGAGCATATATATCGTGGATACATATATATATAGATTAATTTAGCGAGATACCATACATGTAGATTGATTTTGGTATACTAGCCCGCTGGTACTTTGTTTCTCACTTTTAAAAAGTACATACATATATCGCGAGTATTTCCCTCTGTCAACCTTTCGTCACAATCTTACGCTTGCCTTTCTTGGTTGATGTTGAATACGTGACTGCCATACCGTGACTTCTTCTGTCTGCCTCTGTGACAACCGGTCGTCACAATCTTACTTGCCTTTCTGGGTACAGGTTGCAGTTAAAAACCGGTGCTAAAGGGTCTTTAGCACCGGTTGTTAACGGCAACCGGTCCTAAAGGCCTGTACAGGGGGGCGCACATTTATTTTTCTTCTTCTTTCTGTTTCCAAAGGGGGGTGTAGAACAAAACAAACGGTATCGCCATCATACAGCCCAACCGTGGCTACTGGGTGCATATATGCATACCAAATGCACGGCTGGACGTATGATGGCGAATCCGGATGTTTTGTATTTGCTCGATGAACTGAATATATGATGTATCAAACCTTAAAGGGTGGTGTAGAACAAAACAAACGGTATCGCCGTCATACAGCCCAACCGTGGCTAGCTACTGGGTGCATATATGCATACCAAATGCACGGCTGGACGTATGACGGCGAATCCGGATGTTTTGTATTTGATCGATGAACTGAGTATATGATGTATCAAACCTTAAGGGGGGTGTGGAACAAAACAGACGGTATCGCCATCATACAGCCCGACCGTGGCTACTGGGTGCATATATGCATACCAAATGCACGGACGGACGTATGATGGCGAATCCGGATGTTTTGTATTTGCTCGATGAACTGAGTATATGATGTATCAAACCTTAAAGGAGGGTGTAGAACAAAACAAACGGTATCGCCAGTATACAACCCGCAGTGGCTACTGAGTGCATATATGCATACCAAATGCACAGCGGGGCGTATGCTGCCGAATCCGGATGTTTTGTATTTGGGAGATGAACTGAACGGTGTATGAAGCTGGGCTATATATAGGGTCCTCTGGCTCACAAAGTGTTGAGCTAGGGTTTTGATCCAACGGTTAAGAAACATCTCATCCAACGGCTCACAACAGCTCGAAAGAAACACACCGTAGCCCTGATCGAACGGCTCACAACAGCTGGAAAGAAACACACCCCGGATCCAACGACTCACAAGCGGTTGAAACAAACACACGATCCGTTTGATTCTATCTGATTGGTCCAAACGAAACCCTAACCCATTTAGTCCTGGTTGGTGTCCCCAACCGGTACTAAAGGGACGATCCGTTTCTATTTTTCGTCTTGCCTTTCTTCTGATTGCGCCGTAACCATGGAACATCTTCATCATTTAACTGAATGCTAGGATCATCTTTGACTTTGAAGGGAGGAATTTCATCAAATTTAATGTAATCTTCTGACATGTCTGTCTTGTTCTCGACTCCCACGATGTTTCTTTTCCCTGAAAGAACTATGTGGCGCCTTGGCTCATCGTCTGATGTATTCGTTTCCTTATCTTTTGTTTTTCTCGGTCTGCTAGACATGTCCTTCACATAGAAAACCTGAGCCACATTATTGGCTAGGACGAATTGATCAATGCCGTACCCAAGATTCTTCTGATCCACTGTTGTCATTCCGTACTTCGGGTCTACCTTCACGCCTGACAGGTTGAACCATTTGCACCAGAACAAAGGGAACTTAAAGGAAGGTCCGTAGTCAAGTTCCCATATCTGCTCTATGTAACCATAGTATGTGACCCTTTGCCCGTTGTCGTCTTTTGCATCAAACCGGACGCCACTGTTTTGGTTGGTGCTCTTTTTATCTTGTTCTGCCGTGTAAAATATGTTACCATTTATCTCGTACCCTTTAAAGGTCAATACAGTCGAAGATGGTTGCTTGGCCAACAAGTATAGCTCATCTTCAACAATGTTGTCATTAATCAGACGTCTTTGCAACCAACCTCCAAAAGTCTTCGCGTGTTCTTTAGCAATGAAATCTTCAGGTTGCTCCGGATATTCCGAGCGTAAAATATCCGTGTGTTCCTGGATATATGGAGCCGCCAAGCTGGAATTAACTAGAACTGTGTAGTGTGCTTGACTGAAAGATTGCTCGTCCATACATGTTGTTGATTTCTTTCCTAGCGTGCCTTTTCCACGCAGTCTCCCTCATGGCGCGACTGAGGAACCCCGATCGGGTTCAGGTCAGGAATAAAGTCAACACAAAACTCAATGACCTCCTCTGTTCCATAGCCCTTGACCATGCTTTCTGGTCTAGCACGGTTTCTAACATAATTCTTCAAGACTCCCATGAACCTCTCAAAGGGGAACATATTGTGTAAGAATACAGGACCGAGAACGGAAATATCTTGGACTAGGTGAACTATGAGGTGCGTCATAATATTGAAAAAGGTTGGTGGGAACACTAACTCGAAGCTGACAAGACATTGGACCACGTCCTTCTGTAAACTTGGTAGAGTTGCTGGATCGATTGCCTTCTGAAATTGCGTTGAGGAATGCACATAGCTTCACAATGGGTACTCGCACGTTTTCTGGCAGAAGCCCCCTCAATGCAATCGGAAGTAACTGGGTCATGATCACGTGGCAGTCATGAGACTTAAGGTTTTGGAACTTTTTCTCTTCCAGTTTAGTATTCCTTTTATGTTCGACGAGTAGCCAGACGGGACCTTGATACTACTCAGGACTTGGAAAGATCTCCTTCTCTTCCTTGGTAAGAGCGTAGCTGGCAGGACCTTTGAAATTCTCTGGATTCATCAGGTCGTCTCGTTCGTGCATACGTTGGTGGTGCAGCCGTGCTTTTGGTGTATCTCTCGACTTTTCCCATGCACGCCCAATAAGTTTAGCAGGTTCACGCAAATATTTTTCGTCACGTGCATCACGTCGATCGCAGAGCGAACCTCTAGGAATTTCCAATAGGGTAGTTCCCAGAATAGATTTCTTCTTCCACATGGCTACGTGGTTGTCGGCGTCATTTGGAACAGATTGTGCGCCAGGACCCTTTCCAAAGATTACTTTTATATCTTTGACCATGTCATATATATCAGTACCTTTAGGGAGGGTTTGCTTCCTCCGTGTATCTGCCTCGCCTTTGAAATGCTTTCCTTTCTTTCTTACGGGATGCCTGTCTGGAAGAAATCGACGATGCCCCGGGTACACATTCTTGCCTATATGTATACTTTCTGTCTCGCCTAAACAGTGTGTGCATGCACTGTATCCCTTGTTTGACTGTCCTGAGATGTTACTAAGAGCGGGCCAATCATTGATGGTAACAAACAGCAACCCTCGTAGGTCAAATTCCTCTTGTTTGTACTCGTCCCACACACGTACACCTTCGTCAGCCCACAACTCTAAAAGTTCATCAACCAGTGGCCTCAGGTACACATCAATGTTGTTGCCGGGTTGCGACGGGCCTGGGATAAGCACTGGCATCATAATGAACTTACGCTTCATGCATAACCAAGGAGGAAGGTTATAGATACATAGAGTCACGGGCCAGGTGCTATGACTGCTACTCTGCTCCCCAAATGGATTCAGGCCATCTGTACTCAGACCAAACCTTAAGTTTCTTGCGTCATGTGCAAAGTCCTCGTACTTATCGTCGATGTTTCTCCACTGCGACCCATCAGCGGGGTGTCTCAGCATATCGTCTTCCTTACGGTCTTCTTTGTACCATCGCAACAACTTGGCATGCTCTTTGTTTCGGAACAAACGTTTCAACCGTGGTATTATAGGAGCATGCCACATCACCTTGGCAGGAACCCTCTTCCTGGGGCGATCGTCGCCCTCAACATCACCAGGGTCATCTCGCCTGATCTTATACCGAAATGCACCGCATACCGAGCAGGCATTTAAATTCTCGTGCTGGCCGCGGTAGAGGATGCAGTCATTGATGCATGCATGTATCTTATGCACTTCCAATCCTAGAGGGCAGACAACCTTATTTGCTTCCTATGTACTGCAGGGCAGCACGTTATTTCTTGGAAGCATCTTCTTCATTATTTTCAGCAGGTTTTCAAATCCCTTGTCAGATAATCCATTCTCTGCCTTCCATTGCAGCAATTCAAGGGTGGTGCCCAGTATTTTCTGGCCATCTTCGCAAGTTGGGTACAACAATTTTTTGTGGTCTTCTAACATGCGCTCCAACTTCAACCTCTCGTTTTCACTTGCGCAGTTTATCTGTTCTTCACGAATGACCTGACGAAGATCATCATCAGACTCATCAACAATGTCCTCAAGTTCAGGCTCGTCTTCCCCCATTTCAGTATCACCGTGTTCATCGAACATAGGATACTTATCATTATCCTCTTCTTCTTCATTGTCTTCCATTATAACCCCTCTTTCTCCGTGCTTGGTCCAACAAAAATAACTGGGCATGAAGTCTTCTTGCAACAGGTGGGTGTGTATGGCTCTTGAGCTAGGGAAATTCCTCTTATTCTGGCATTTTTTACATGGACAAAAAATAAATCCATTCTGCCTGTTTTTCTCAGCCACATTGAGAAAACTATGCATGCCATTAAGGAATTCGGGACGACGTCGATCACTGTACATCCATTGCCGGTTCATCTGCATTATATAAATTTATCAACAACCATTATGCTAAATCATCATGACTAAATTAATTAATTAACACAAAAAGTTCATCACACGTTAATACCAAACTAGCGTATAGTGACCATACATATATAGTTCTCAGAAAAATACACACTGAAACCATCCATAAAAACTCTCTCTAATTAATGCATTTAAAAACAACAACAAATGCGATCAAAATCGCAACAAAGGTAACAATTGACCCGACGACATAATGATACCAAGCCTCTTTACTAATTGCATATTTCCTAATCTTTCTAATCTTCAGGCGCATTGCGTCCATCTCGCTCTTGTGACTATCGACGACACCGGCAAGAACCTTTTCCAAGGTCATCTTCTCTCTTTCAGTTTTTTCCAACCTTTCTTCAGTTTTTTTCAATCTTTCTTTCAAGCCAATATTTTCTTGTTCAACTAAGTATAACTTCTCAACAATAGGGTCGATTGGCATTTCCGGTTCCACTACCTCCTATATAAAAATATCTATGTCAAGTTGGTCTGCGTAAGTAATTGTCGTATAATCAGGAAATGAAAATATGTAGTGAAAAAAGATAATATACCACATCCGAATCATAGACTGGACGAGGGCCAACGGGGACGGATATCAAAACCATGGCTCTAGAAAATTATATACAAGTAAACGTAAATCATACAAATCAAAATTTGTTTTGGTAAATAAAAACAATAGGCTCACCAAGGTTGTGTCGGTGATGGGGCGATCGACGGTAATGAGGAAGGGGACAAGGCGCGTGACACTAAAAAAAGCACAAATCATAATTAATTTTGAGCTCAAATTGCATCAATTTGTATACATAACAAAATGAATAACAAATTCTAGCTTAGCTAGGCATTTCATCAAACACCTAGCTAGCACAACAAAAATGAAATGAGCAAGAAAACGAGCAAAACCTGCAATGCCGGAAGAGGGAGCGTTGATGCTAACCGTAGAACCGATGGGTACCAACAATCTTGACAAATGGTGGAGAAAATGGGGATGGATTAGACCTCACAAGAGGAAGAAGAGAGCAAAAATGGAGTTGAGCTCGAGCTGGAAAAAATGAGCTGAGCTCGGGGTGGTATGTAGGGTTTAGGGGAGGGCTTTAGGACCGGTTTGTGTTACAAACCGGTTCTAAAGGATATGACAGCGGGACCCGCAGTGGCTGCAAAAAATGAGAAAACCTGTAGAACCGGTTTTGTGATACAACCCGGTTCAGAAGGGTCTGTCCCTGGGCCCCCCTCCCTGCAGCAAATGGCCCGCACGGCCTTTAGGCCTTTAGGCCAAATCTATGATATTGGGTTCATTGACCCACATTTTGTTAATCATAAGACTCTTGAGCTATGTGCCAAGGATACAGAAGATAACATTCTGAGGGCAATAAGGTTTCAACAACACCGACAGGAAATACTTTATCCTTACAACTTCGGGTGAGTGTTACCGTGTTGTACACATTCAGTTTTTCTTAATACTCGATGTTCAGTGTATAATTGACATGACCCCGTTATTAATAACATCCAATGTTCATGATCAGGAAACCTTGATCATCTATTAATCAACGAGCTAGTTAAAAGAGAGGCTTTACTAGGAACCATTGTTTGTTTATTAAGCACACATGTATCAACGTTTCCGGTTAATACAATTCTAGCATGAGAAATAAACATTCATCATAAACAAGGAATAAGATAATAACCATTTTATTATTGCCTCTCGGGCATATTCCCTTCAAAGGTTCCATCTAGCTTCTCGTCGAATATAAAGGGGATAATAAACATGGCTGAGAAAAAATTCCAAAACCTGAAGTCTCATGACCGCCACGTGATTATGACGCAGTTGCTTCCGATTGCATTGAGGGGGCTTCTACCAGAAAATGTTCGAGTACCCATTGTGAAGCTATGTGCATTCCTAAACGCAATATCTCAGAAGGTAATCGGTCCAGAAATTCTGGCAAGATTACAGAGGGATGTGGTCCAGTGTCTTGTTAGTTTTGAGTTGGTGTTCCCACCATCCTTCTTCAACATTATGACTCATCTCCTGGTTCACCTACGTGAAGAGATTCATATTCTCGGTCCGGTATTTCTACACAATATGTTCCCCTTTGAGAGGTTCATGGGAGTCTTGAAGAAATATGTTCATAACCGTGCTAGGCCAGAAGGAAGCATCTCGAAGGGCTATGGAACATAGGAGGTCATTGGGTTCTGTGTTGACTTTATTCCTGAACTTAAGACGATTGGTGTTCCTGAATCGCGGCATGAGGGGAGACTGAGGGGAAAAGTAACGCTGGGAAAGAAAACAATGATACCCAGGGACGGGCATTCTTTCACTAAAGCACACTACACAGTTCTACAAAATTATATCTTCGTGGCTCTGTATCTCGAGGAACACAAGAATATTGTACGCTCCACAAACCCGGGGAAGGATGACTCATGGATTAAACGCAAACACATGGAGACTTTTGGAAGTTGGTTGCAAACACATCTTATAAATGACACCACTGTTGAAGATCAGCTCTACATGTTGGCCGGGTCACCATCTTTGACTATTGGGAGTTTTCAAGGGTACGAGATAAATGGGAATATATTTTACACGATCGCCCAAGATAAGAAGAGCACCAACCAAAACAGTGGTGTCCGCTTTGACACAACAAACGAGAATGGAAACAATGACACATACTATGGTTACATAGAGGAGATATGGGAACTTGACTATGGACCTTCTTTTAAGGTCCCTATGTTCAAGTGCAAATGGGTCAACCTGAATGGAGAAGGGGTAAAGGTAGACCCGCTTTACGGAATGACAACAGTGGATCTCAACAATATTGGTTACAATGACGAACCATTCGTCCTAGCCAATGATGTGGCTCAGGTCTTCTATGTGAAGGACATGTCCTCCAGACCGAAAAAGAAAAAAATAAGCAAACAAATACATCATACAATGAGCGGAAGCATCACATAGTTCTTTCAGGGAAAAGAAACATCGTGGGAATCAAGGACACGACAAACATGTCAGAAGATTATAATAAGTTAGTTAAGATTCCACCCTTCACAGTGAAAGCTGACCCAACCATCCCGTTAAATAATGAAGATGCTCCATGGTTACGGCCGAAGCGATCATAAGCAAGGGACAAGGGTTCATGGACCATCTCTACACGAAGAAAATTCAGAAGACTAGATAGGGATGTTGTTGGTGATGTGTAATAACAAACGTGGAATACATGATCATAGTTATGTTGAAAAAGTGTTCACAAAAATTGTTGCACCGGCGCTCGCGCCCATATTGCACACAAACATGCATCTTGGATAGATAAAAAAGGCAGTACATAATGGCAAGAGTGGATCTAAACCTAAACGAAGAGCATAGATCTACGTAATTGCAAGACTGGATCTGATATCTGCTAGTCATACTCCTGCCTAGGCCTATAGTACTCCGACTCGTAGTCGTCGTAGTCGCCGCCGTCGTCGTCACTATCATAGGACGATGCTCTGGACTCCCTCGGAGCATCACGACTCCAGGACTGGGCGTGAGGGTAGCGCAGGCGGGGGTTATCGCCAGCCCTGATGTAGTTCATGACGCTCTGAAGAGTCCGTCCGCCGTCCCACCACAGCCGACGACCGGCCAGTGGATGAACGACTCCGGTGAGGGAGATCCGGAGATAACCCAAGGAGACGTCTCTGCTGAGGGAGAAGCCGATGGCTCCGGTGAGAGAGAAGCCGACGGCTCCGATAACGGAGCAGCCGACGGCTCCGGTGGAGCCGTACAAATTACAAACACCGGCTCCGAGGTGCATATAGATATGTTAATTAATGAAGCATCTGTTGTCTATATACATATATTAACATTCTTTATATTTTTAGTCATCCGGTTCAAGCATATCAACCGGAAAAAAGACGAAACGAGGCGCAACAAAAAAGTTGAAAGATATAGGATCGAAACGATCAGAGCAGACGGCGCACCCGAGGTTCCCTCTGATGTTGCCCAAAAATTTGTGAAGCAATGCGGAGTGCTAGTTAGGGATCACATCCTGATCACTGTTCATGAGTGGAATGAGCCAAAAGATCCGTGGAGACAAGGAATTTCATTTGTGAGCAAAAAAGCCAAAGACCATCTTTTCAAAAAGATCATGTGTAATTTCACCTTACCCTTGCTGGAGGTGGACGAGAATGAGGCGAATGAGAATGAGGAGGTAGATGGTGAAGCTGATGTTACTAAAAAGAAACTTGAGTTACTGGAAAAGGTCAAGGCGTGGACTCTGAAAAAGATGGCCGAGCAATTCAAAAACTGGAAGAAAAGATTGAACCTTGACTTTGTTAAGAAGGGCAAGACTCCAGATTTCACTCAAGGGTATGAGAAAACAAAACTCTTATGGGCAGAGTTTGTGAAGTACAAGCTGTCAGAGAATGCACAGGAAAGGACAAAAACAAATGAGAAAAACGACGCCAAAAAGGTATATCATCATGTTATGGGGCAAGCTGGCTGCAAGGGTTCCATGCCCAAGTGGGAGAAATGGTAGAACGACCTGCTTGAGAAGGCGATCACTCCCGAGCTGTTCTTGGGGGTCGAGCGGACAAGGTCATGGTTCTACAGGCATGGGGGCACGTTGGGCGCCGAAGGAAATGCGATCTATAACATAAGGCATAAAGAGAATCCTCTACCCATAGAAGATCTGAGAAGCGCAATAAAGGACGTTAAAGAGGGGAAGTTTGTGCCACATAGAGAGAACGACGAGCTCACACGCGCCCTCGGAAATAAGGAACATGTAGGGCGTACACGATGCAGAGAAGGAAATCCTCCGTGGAGTATTGGGTTTGACGACACCAAAAAGAAATACCCCGATAGAAGCCGTCAACGGAAAAAGGACGCGGAGGCAGCTGAAGCAGACAGTCAGGCAAACTGGAGGCGTCAACTTGAATAACAGATAAAGCGGACGTAGGATGTGGCAATGCAGCAGCAGGAGCAAATTAACACACTTAGCCAGCAGCTAGTGTCTACCGGCGTACCACACATGGTAGAAGGTGAAGTCGATGCTACCGACGCCGCACATTCTCATCGGAATAGCATCTTTGTGTCCACGCAGCGCCCAGGTGATGATGCACCGCCGATGATGCACCCGGTGGATGATATCACGGAGATGACAACCTGTGAGCTCCACGTGAAGGTCATCAATATAACCATCAAGGCGGCGGTCGGCTATGTCTTACCAATTGGCAACGAACGAACTCATCATAGTCTTCCGGTTCCACGGGACTACGCTGTTGTTGGGGTCGATGAAGTTGTCAACGGATTCGAGCGGGTGAAGCTTGAAATCTCTGAAGGTAAAGACAGAGAGGTGAATGATCTCGGAGAAGCCAAGAAGTTGACCGTTCTATGGCTAAAGGAATGCATTGTGCTTCCAAATAAGACGGCAAGGCCATCGACTCCTCACCATTCTCCAGCACAACAGTCTCCAGCACGGTCACCTACGCCGTGCACGTCTCCAGCGCGGTCGCCTACGCCGCCGCGTCAGCCTTCTCCACCCACTAAATTTCTGCCGAAACGCAAAAGATCACCCAAACGTCAACGGTCACCCCTCCCGAAGGTACCAAAGAAGTTACCCAAGTTACCTTACGACTATACTTCTGGGCAAACCCAGGAAATCGCAAGGGACGAATACGAGGCGTGGAAGACGAAACGGAAGGAGAAGAAAAAGGCAGATTTCCCTGAGACCGGAGAAGATATAGAACGAGCGTGAAAAATGGTGAAGACTCTTCATCAACCCGAGCCGAGTCTGTCATCTGACTATGACCGCTCTATTCTGATGTCACACCAGGAATTGGTGCGGTCGACGAAGAGCAGTAGCGCATGCGGGAAAAGTGGGAAATCAGTTTCCCAGCTCGGAGAGCAGAAAAAACAATCCATCTCCCCGCTCAAAGTGATTTCCATTACCCAGGTGGGGCCGAGAACTAATGCTGAGGAGCAAATTGATCCAGAGTTTATACAACTGTACGGAGAAAGGGCAGCTGCTGCGGGTTTGTCCATTGCTGAGTATATGCAAACAGTAGACTACTTCCCCGAAGATGAATGTGCGTACAAATACCAGTACGGGAAACCTCTCGTCAAACCCGAGGAGTTAAAGGATCTACCAACCAAAATGCGAAGAGTGCATAGTTGGTATATGGAAGCCGCTGCGAAATCTCAGGACTGGATATGTCTCGCAGTTAGAGACGAGCACTACGGGTATGGAGATGGAATGGTTCTGATTCAATTTGATGAATTGCTTCAGTTATTCCAGCAGCAGACCCTCGACAAATCTATCGTTAGTGCCTATTGTCTGTAAGTACTTATTTCTCTAATTAAGTCTCTAGCTAGCTCACCTCGTTCATTGCATATTCATATATATATATATATATATATATATATATAATATATATATATATATATATATATATATATATATATATATGAGTGTGGATTTAATGAAAAGGGGGGTAGCTACCCCAACATTCTGGACCATGGATCATGTCTTTAAGATTCGTGCCAATCATGCGCATGTGTGATGTGTCAGGTGGTTTGACTACGTTTATGATTATTAGTGTTGCCTAATCTTCCTATTGCATGCACACCGTTATAACATAACGGGGCCGTGAAAAATACGTCGTGATTACAGTCATGCATGTGAATGTGGTTGGCAATTCCTGGCATGTACGCCGTGATTACAGTCATGTGAATATAGTTGAAATCAATTCCTGGCAAGGTGTTAAACATGTTAGTAGCATGTACGTCCTGATTTCAATAAATTCTAAAAGCAGCTGTTGTTAGCATGTACGTGCTGATTTCAACAAATTCTAAAAGCAATTCGTGGCAAGGTGTTAAAGCTGTTGTTAGCATGTACGTCCTGATTTCAACAAATTCTAAAAGCTGCTGCGTTTCTTTTTCGCATGTTAGCATGTACGTGCTGTGATCACAGGTACGGCTAAAAGCTGATGCACACTGTTCTCGTATTCCCGCGCGCGTGGACTTGTCAGATTATAAAAGTGCCGCCAAATTTTGGTACAATCTCATGTTCTTCTCTTCACCTGCTGCAAGGCCGACAGTGCCGCTTCTCGCCGCAATCTTCCTGTTGATAGTCATCGAGACACTCATGATGTGTCTGGCCCTCTACTACGTACCAACATCCTGGGCGCAAGTGTTACTACCACCAGTTGCAGCTGCTATCTTCGCGATCACACCTCGGAGCACTGCCTCCTCCGATGGGAGCGACGACGCTGCCGCAGTCGGAGAAGCTTGAAGCAATGCTAAACAGTGCTAAATATGTGTTAAAATGATGACTGTACCGTCTTACTGTTGTCTTTTTAAGCATGTCCAAATTCGTTTGTAAAGTTTATGTATAAACTGATCTCCTCCTATCAATATGCATTTTAACACATATTCCAGCCTTGCTTAATAAGCCTGGTCAAGGCGAGACAAAAATTGGACTCCAAATAGATACATGCGTATACGATTTGATTGGTTTCACGGATATGTATAGACCCTACCAAACAAAGATCTATGTGTCAGGCAAAATAAGTAACTTCTGACCATATTCACAGTAGCAACAACTTTCTATGTACAATATTTATTGCCCAACAAAACAACCATGTAAAACTAACTTTATTCACCAACATTCTGCAAAAGACAACTCATTTTTGTACTCAGAATAAAGCTAGAAGCATGACTAGGCAAAGAAACAGATGACCTAAGCTAAAAGCATGACTAGGCAAAGAAATAGATGACCTGCGGACTAACGGCCGTCTATATTTAACGGACTGTGATCTCTAGAAGTATGGACATGCACTGGTGGAGAACAGGCCAGTAGCACCGGTTTGTAAGGGCCTTTGGACTCGGATACAAAACCGGTGCTACGTATCCGGGACTAAACCCCCCCCCCCCTTTAGAACCGGTCAGATCACCAACCGGTTCTAAAGGCCTCCACGTGGGCGCCGAAGAGAGCGCGCAGGCGGAGGACCTTTAGAACCGGTTGGTAACACCAACCGGTCCTAAAGTTTTTTTTTTCTCTTTTTTTTTCTTTTTTCTTTTCAGGGTTTCCAATTCCGTATTTAGGGTTTAGGGTTTAGGGCGTGTTCCGTATTTTCAGGGTTTCCGTTTACGTGTTTCTGTTTCTGTTTGCGGTTAAATGTTGATGCACCAAATAGTAGTACATATATATATACATGTAACACGAAGTAACCGACCGAGAATTACATAATCTGAAGTTCGTTTTGAATAGTTGTATACTTGCATAGAGAAAGGAGCTGGCTATAATTGGTTCATAGGATGGAAAAATTCTCCGTCTTCTGCTATGACTTGCGTGAGAAGAAATCCTGCCAATTCCTCTGCAATAGCCTTGCAACGGTCGATTGGTTTGAGCTGCGCCCGCTTTCGTGCCATCTTGAAAAGAAGTAGATGAAAACAATTAAGTTATGAACAAAACTAAACATAATTAATGGCAACATAAATAAAGTTTGAAGATCCGGTTACGTACCTCTAGAGTTCTGGTAGTACGGGATTTCTCATTGATCTTCCTGTGAATGAACTCGCAAACGTAGTATCCACAATAATCAGTTCCCTGTGGTTGTTGCGGGACTTTCTATATACGAGAAACATAATTCAGTCAAATTAATAATAATCAAGAGAATGGTAATGGTATTTAAATCAGGGTACGTAGTACTACTTACTTTGTTAAGGTGAAAGTTGAGCTTGTCTGCCCATGTACCGGGTTCTTCCTTGATGAACATTTGCCAAACCCTGGGCGACAAAAGAAAAATGAATAGAAGAGTTAATTATTACTTACTTGATATCAGGGAATGAACGAAAAAGAGGCCGATGAACGAAAGAGGCCGATATATATATATACTTTTGAAGCATCTGACGCGCGCTTTTCCATCTGTCAGCGCCCCAGGTTAACGAGTCCCAGACTTCAACTTGTCCTTTATCGATTCTAATGATGAACAATATGAAGTGGCCGCTGCGCACGTGTACACACGCAGTCATGCATACTCATCAATTACACTTAACATCAGGTAAGCAAAATGGAATGTCTACAAGACAGTAACACTCACTTGAATCCGTAGGGCCAAAGTATTTCTTTTTGGTACTTTGTCGCTTCAAAAACCTTAGCAAATCATCTGGTGTAGTCTTGTTGAACGTTTCTACTGTGTTTTGATGATACGAATACGGGTCAATGAACCCAAAGTCCCAGATTCCTACCAGTCTGCATTCACGAATCTTCATTCTGCATAGTAGCGTACAAAAAGAATGTCGTGAGTGATAATTATACGGGCAACGAACGCGAGCTTAACTAAATAATTAAATTACACAAATAAATCACTTACAAACAGTAGCAGCTGAGGATAGACTTGTCGAGGGCACGTTGATTGTACATCTGGAAGAAATCATCGAACCCAAGCTCGACACCGTAATCTCCGAAGTAGTGTTGATCCTGAATTTGAGCCATGATACAGTCTCTCTCCTGCCTTGCGGCCTCCAAGTACCAATCATGTAAACTCCGTAGTTGGGTTGTTAGATCAGTAGGATTTTCGACCAGAGGGTGCCCGGGCTTGTATTTATATACCACATCAGCAATAGCGTAACCCACGTCGCCCATGCGTGGACAGGACACTGAAGCCTGGTCAGATAAGACCTTGAGCGGGGCAACTGACCGTGCTTCTTGTTGTCCGAGCTGGGGAACTTGTTTCCCGCATTTCGTCTGCTCCGCCTGCTTCATCTGTGCGGCGTGATTCTTTTCAATATACCGTTCATAGTCTGAAAGGGGCGGCGGTGGCGGCGGTGCAGGATAATATAAGTTGTCGACGGTCCGCTCAATTTTCCACTTTGGGATGTCCTTCAGAGTTTCCTTCCAGTGGTCTGGAGGGGGCTTCAGGGGAAACTGTGCGAACCATGCCTTGGTTTTGGATGCCACTGCATTGGTTAGTTCCTCCTCAGTCATCAAGCCTGGTAACTTCGGGGGACTCTCGACTTTCTTGGATTTCCTTGGTCTTCTTGGGAGGAGTCCCGTTTCTTCTGAACTGCAGCTTCCGCTTTGTCGTACCCGTAGTGGGCGCATCCGTCGGCTCACGGGAGTGCACGGGCGATGGACCCTCGGCCTCGGGCTCCGGCCAATCTTCGTTGTGGGGTGGACTTGGAGGTTCGTTGGGGGGTGGACTTGGAGGTCGTGCATTCTCTGTACGAAAGTGAAAAAACTATTAAAAATAAGATAACATGTGGTGCA
Organism: Alopecurus myosuroides; assembly: GCA_028641055.1. Lineage (NCBI taxonomy): Eukaryota > Viridiplantae > Streptophyta > Magnoliopsida > Poales > Poaceae > Alopecurus > Alopecurus myosuroides. The sequence continues at coordinate 79,442 of JAPCYS010003986.1, read as the reverse complement.
ACATTCAGTAATTGATGGAGGTATGGTGCATTCGTACCTGGAGGAGTCGGTGGCCTTGGCGCCGAGTTAGGGAACACGATGTGTTTCTTATTCCACAAGATTATACCAAGCTCCATTTCTCCCAGTGTCTTCTCGCCTTCACCTCCAGGAATACTGAGCTCAATTGAATGGCATCCCGGCGTAATTGTTGACAACCCGACACGAGCATGGGATGCTGGAATCTGACCACCATGGTAGGTTGCTCAGGTTGATTCGGTAAAGCATAGCCTGACGCCACCCTGAAGGATATGTTCCCCATTGGCATATGTATCTCACAGTTTGTCTTCTCCGTGATATCATCCACGGGGTAGTGAGGCGCCGACGGTTCGACTGCACGACCGTCTTCTAGCTGCAGGTGCGTGGAACCCACGCTGCTTCTATGCTGAGATGGGACGGCATGATCGTCTTCTATTTGCAGCTGATCAGGTGCAGGACGATGTTCTACCTCCTCTTCAGTGTCAGGTAGAGGGTGTCCCCCTTTCTTCAAGAGAAAATCCACCTTTTGTTCTAATGTCGATATTCGTTCACTCGTCTTTTTCTTGCTTCTATCACGGCTTCTGTAAGTGGCAATGTCTGCTGCAAACCCTCTCTCCACGGGGTATCCGCTCCAAAGCCTCGTGTTCGTCCCCACTTTTCGGGGTTCCCGAGTGCCCTCGTCAGCTCGTCGTTCTCTCTATCGGGAACAAAAGTTCCTTTTCGAACAGCTTCTATTGCCTTCTCTAGGTCTGCTACGACTTTTGTTATTTTTTCCGACCATGGTCCCTGAGCAACAATCATCCCAGTCTCAGCGTCCAACGTTGCCCCATGCGCGAAAAACCAGAACTTGGACCTATCGGGCCAGTCATGTGTCTGTGGAATGATACCTCTTTTCACAAGCGCAGCTTCATAGCTTCGCCACCTAGGCAGGACAGTATGTAGCCACCTGACCCCAAAATATGGTGATATTTCTTCTTCTTCGCATTCTCCGAATTTTTGGCCGATCGGGATACAAAGACACCCAATTTCTTGTACGCCTTAAAATCATCCCAAGCGTCTCTTATCTTCACTAGGTTCCCAGTGAAAACTGGATCTTCGTCCTTATATTTCTTCCACAGTTCTTTCTTCCACCTCTAGATTGTGTGGCCATCTTCTTCAAAGCCCACTTCTCGACTTTCTTCTTCTTATCTTCCGCTACGCTGAAATTTAGCTAGCGTTTCGCAAAGAATTTTTTTCAATCTTTCATCGACATAACTAGCTCCAATGTTGGCCCCGGTCTTCGGCTTATTCCATTCTATTAAGTTGATCGGGACCAGGTCTCTTACAACAACTCCGCACTGATTTACGAATTTGCGATAAGTTTCTGGGGGCTGCAGTGGTTTGCCATCAGCAGCAATTGTATCGATCGGGAACCTTGCGGTATCTTTCAACCTTGCGGTCGGGCCTCGTTTCGACTTTGTCTCAGTACTTGCGCTAGCTGTTCCGGAAGGCGCCTAAACGGGAAAATAATGATTCGTTAGTAAGTGCAATACAAATTAATTGTTGCGTGAACAGTGACTTGAGATATACATTCGCAGAGTTTGTTCTGGAGGGCACTTCTTCATCCTCGACGTTGTCGTCGTCATCATCTACTACATCTTCTATATTCTGATCTCCGTCACCGGAGTCGTTCAAAAATTGATTGCTAAACGCCTGTCCATCGTCGTCATCACGATATATGGCCGTTGCATTATCAAAAATCATCTCGCACACGTATCTTTCCTTCTCCGCCTCACCCATTCCCGCGAGCTGATCGGCGTGCTGATCATGTGCAGGTTCTTGGGGATCCATAGCTCAACACCTGCTAGTAAAATTTATAAAATGAAGAACACTTAGCGAAATTTTCATCGGGCACTTGGCGAAATTATTTCATCGGACAGTAATAAAATAATAGTTCTGGACATATTAATGAAATAATAGTTCTGGACACACCAAGAGTTACATAGCTCGGGTTGATTTTTTAAACCCTAATACATCACGATCGAATAATATCACTTATACATAGTCTCGATCGTGACATCTCTCAAAATAATTAACTCCGACCGGGTCCTAAGCCGCGGGGTGCTGAGTCACGGGTGCTACGCATCCATAGATAAGGAACCCTCATAGGGTCATAGCTCACGTGGTAAGGAACCCTCCGAATAATCGACCAACTGCTGCTATACTGGCTATCGAGCAAGTACATGTAGCGACGGACGTGCTCGTCCTCCTCCCTGATACGCTGTTGTACCACCTCCTCAGGGCCGGCTCTCTCCGCACCGAGCGTGGCCCACGCGATGGCCACCAAAGAATATCCGGGTCGACCACGTCACCCGGATTTCTCACCAAGCCGCGTGCCCCGGTACTAAGGAGCTCCCAGTGCCAGCCTGGCGGGGCCCAGTCCCGGACATCCCCGGCGGGTCCAACAAAGACATGAACTAAAAACCTGCCCGGACTAAGTAAATATTCCATAATTAAGTAAAATACCTTAGTGTTTCTAACTTAGTAAAAAATAGTAAATTGAGAAATATAACAGAAATAAGATGAAAGTTAAACAGGAACAATATGGTAACTTAGTGAAATTTTTTAACTTACTGAAATTATATATTCTAACTTTCTGAAATTTTCTAACACTAACTTAGTGAAATTTTCTAACACAACATTCTAACACAAAAATTCTAACACTAAAAAAAATTGTAAAAACAAAATAAAGCACTAAAAAAATCTAACACTAACTCTAAAAATTTCTAACACTAAATTCTAACACTAACACTAATAACTCTAAAAAATCTAACACTAAATCTAAAAATTTCTAACACTAACACTAACTCTAAAAACAATCTAACACTAACTCTAAAAATTTCTAACACTAAACACTAACACTAACTCTAAAAATTCTAACACTAAAACAAAATTGAAAAAAACCAAAATAAAACTTACCTAGCTAGGCCGGCGACGGCGATCGAGGGGCGAGAGGCGGGGCGGCGGAGGCGGAGGCGAGACGGAGGCGCGACGGAGGCGGACGGCGACGGCGCGACGGAGGCGGACGGCGACCGCGGAGGCGCGACGGACGCGGGGCCGCGCGGGGATCGACGGCGACGGAGACAGAGAGCGGACGGAGGCGCGGCGGGCGGAGGCGAAGCCGACGGAGGCGCGGCGCACGGAGGCGAGGCGGTCGACGGCGACGAGGCGGACGGAGGCGCGGCGCCGGAGCAGGGCTTCGCCGTACGTGGACGTATAGGAGAAGACGCGCGAAGGGAAATGAGCCAAATTTTCAGAAGTCCCTAGAGATATATCCCCACTACAGACCTTTAGCACCGGTTTGTGTTAACAACCGGTGCGAAAGGGTCTTTAGCACCGGTTGCTAACACAAACCGGTGCTAAAGGCCTGTAGTTGGGGCCACACCCAGACTGCGCGCCCTGTACAGGCCTTTAGCACCGGTTTGTGTTAGCAACCGGTGCTAAAGTCTTAATACAAACTGCTCGCCCCCGCGCGCGGCGGTTTTATTGCTACAGTGCGCACCGGCCCGATCGTGAGTGTCTGTTTCTTCTCTTCTTCCTCTGTCTTTTCTTCTTCCTCTCTTGATCTTCCTCCACTAAGCACCATGGCTGAAGTTTCTAAGAGATATGATGTGGCCACACCATGCGGCAAAAGTCTCGACGTGTTCTACACCAACAATTGCGAGGAGATCCCCGGTGCTCTTCGGTATTTGACCGATCTGTATTTCTCCTCTCCCGAAGAACACCGGTTTTTCGGGCTTGATTTAGAGTATACGGCGGATAAACGGAATGTTGCAGTCATCCAGATTGCATTCAAGGAGGCCGTTTTGGTCTTCCAATGGTCAAGGTAACGCACACGTACAATCTTGCATCTTTGATTTGTTTGTTGCATGTGAAGAATACATGTGTTGCAATATATCTAACACATACACGTATCAAATTTTTGTTGTTGCAGTAGTTCAAAGCATTCTCCGGCACTTGTTGATTTTCTTGTCAACAAGGGGTATGACTTTTGCAGCGTTGACAACACGCAAGACCGTCCGAAGTTGATGCGCTTGGGTATTGTGATACCTGAAGATCACTACATTGATCTTCAGGATCTTATCCATTTTGCTGATTTGAACAGGCCGAAGACCGGGATGGCTCTCATGGCAACTGCCTTCATCCACGAGGGCTACGAAACCATGAAGACTGATTTCCCCTCGAAGAATCACTGGTTGTGGGAGAAAAACTCACTGGACTGGACCAACATCAAGTATGCAGCCATAGATGCATACGTCTCCTACGAGTTGTTCCGCATCTACTCGACGGATCCATAGATGTTGTTTGTGTACCGCATCTTGTGTTCGATATATGCATGTAATGGATATATTAGTATGTAATGTATATATTATTATGTAATGGATATTATTTCTATATTAATTCCTAGCTATACTATTTCTATATTATGTCAAACACACATTTCAAAACAAACAAACAAAAACACATCAAGAAAACAAAACAGAAAAACTATTGTTTCTGTATATGTGATCACTTACCCCAGGCGCACCGTACACAACATGCGCCTGCAGTAAAGCTCTTATCCCAGGCGCATCTCTTGACTGTGTGCCTGCGGTAAAGTTCCCCCCTGGCGCATTTTGCTGTTTATGCGCCTGTGGTAAGTTAGGGTGGGTTATGAGTAAGGCAAGGAAAATTGAGAGCGCAAGTGATACATCGAGCATATACATCGTGGATACATATATATAGATTGATTTAGCGAGATACCATACATGTAGATTGATTTAGCGATTGCCGCAGTGTCGCGGGAATACAAATTCTTTTATTAAAAAGAGAAAACAGACGAACACTACTCCTCGCCGTCGTCGTCGGGGAACTCGTCGGTGACCTCCTCCGGGTCATCATCGTCGCCGAACTCGTTGGTGACCTCCTCGTCATCATCGGAGGTGCATGATGGTATGTCCGAGATAGGCCCCCACCTCGGATCGTCGGAGGCCCAGACTTCGCCGGCGTGGTCGGCCCGACGAAGCTCTTGCAGCGCCTTCGTCCTCGCCTCCCGAGCCGCATCTAACGCGAGGTGGCGTTCGAGGCGGCGCTCCGCCCGCTGAGCCGCGCGGGTCTGCCAGAGCTCCTCGTCGGCGCTCTCCTCCCCCGGGTTGTTCCGCTAATACTCGCGGACGACGCGGTCTTCCCTGGCGTCGACTAGGCCCTGAAACGCGCGGTGGTGGAGGTGGAGGTGGTCGGCGGGAGTGATGATCTGTGGCTTCGTCGCCCTGGCCTCCGCTTCCCAGACTGTGTGGCAGTCGTTGAAGTTCATCAGCGACCGCGGGCGGTTCAGGCGCCAGGCCGCCGCGTCCCAGGCGCGGGCTGCCTCTGCCGCCGTCGCAAAGGTGCCGAGGGGGATGCGGTCATCCCCCCAGCGGATATCTGCGCTGAACATTTCGTTCTGCCGCGCTCGGACGCCGCGGAAACCGGAGGTGCTGTTCCTCCTCGGAGGCATGGTGGAAGCGCGACGGTGCAGAGGGATGAAGAAGAAGCGCTCGAGGCGCGACAGTTTATACCGCGCCCTCCAGGCCACGCGTCACAACTCCCGTGCCACGCGCCACCATAACATGGATGGATGTGTTAAAGGGGGGGTGTAGAACAAATGCACTGAGTATATGATGTATCAAACCTTAGGGGGGTGTGGAACAAAACAGACGGTATCGCCATCATACAGCCCGACCGTGGCTACTGGGTGCATATATAGGGTCCTCTGGCTCACAAAGTGTTGAGCTAGGGTTTTGATCCAACGGTTAAGAAACATCTCATCCAACGGCTCACAACAGTTCGAAAGAAACACACCGTAGCCCTGATCGAACGACTCACAACAGCTGGAAAGAAACACACCCCGATCCAACGACTCACAAGCGGTTGAAACAAACACACGATCCGTGTGATTCTATCTGATTGGTCCAAACGAAACCCTAACCCATTTAGTCCCGGTTGGTGTCCCCAACCGTACTAAAGGGACGATCCGTTTCTATTTTTCTTCTTGCCTTTCTTCTGATTGCGCCGTAACCATGGAACATCTTCATCATTTAACTGAATGCTAGGATCATCTTTGACTTTGAAGGGAGGAATTTCATCAAATTTAATGTAATCTGATAACTTACCCCAGGCGCATATTACAAAGTATGCGCCTGTGGTATAGATCTTAGCCCAGGCGCATATTTTGTCTGTGCGCCTGCGGTAATGTTACCCCAGGCGCATATTGCGGTCTATGCGCCTGTGGTAAGTTAGGGTGGGTAATGAGTAAGGCAACGAGAAGTGAGAGCGCAAGTGATACATCGAGCATATATATCGTGGATACATATATATAGATTAATTTAGCGAGATACCATACATGTAGATTGATTTTGGTATACTAGCCCGCTGGTACTTTGTTTCTCACTTTTAAAAAGTACATACATATATCGCGAGTATTTCCCTCTGTCAACCTTTCGTCACAATCTTACGCTTGCCTTTCTTGGTTGATGTTGAATACGTGACTGCCATACCGTGACTTCTTCTGTCTGCCTCTGTGACAACCGGTCGTCACAATCTTACTCTTGCCTTTCTGGGTACAGGTTGCAGTTAAAAACGGTGCTAAAGGGTCTTTAGCACCGGTTGTTAACGGCAACCGGTCCTAAAGGCCTGTACAGGGGGGCGCACATTTATTTTTCTTCTTCTTTCTGTTTCCAAAGGGGGTGTAGAACAAAACAAACGGTATCGCCATCATACAGCCCAACCGTGGCTACTGGGTGCATATATGCATACCAAATGCACGGCTGGACGTATGATGGCGAATCCGGATGTTTTGTATTTGCTCGATGAACTGAATATATGATGTATCAAACCTTAAAGGGTGGTGTAGAACAAAACAAACGGTATCGCCGTCATACAGCCCAACCGTGGCTAGCTACTGGGTGCATATATGCATACCAAATGCACGGCTGGACGTATGACGGCGAATCCGGATGTTTTGTATTTGATCGATGAACTGAGTATATGATGTATCAAACCTTAAGGGGGGTGTGGAACAAAACAGACGGTATCGCCATCATACAGCCCGACCGTGGCTACTGGGTGCATATATGCATACCAAATGCACGGACGGACGTATGATGGCGAATCCGGATGTTTTGTATTTGCTCGATGAACTGAGTATATGATGTATCAAACCTTAAAGGAGGGTGTAGAACAAAACAAACGGTATCGCCAGTATACAACCCCGCAGTGGCTACTGAGTGCATATGCATACCAAATGCACAGCGGGGCGTATGCTGCCGAATCCGGATGTTTTGTATTTGGGAGATGAACTGAACGGTGTATGAAGCTGGGCTATATATAGGGTCCTCTGGCTCACAAGTGTTGAGCTAGGGTTTTGATCCAACGGTTAAGAAACATCTCATCCAACGGCTCACAACAGCTCGAAAGAAACACACCGTAGCCCTGATCGAACGGCTCACAACAGCTGGAAAGAAACACACCCCGGATCCAACGACTCACAAGCGGTTGAAACAAACACACGATCCGTTTGATTCTATCTGATTGGTCCAAACGAAACCCTAACCCATTTAGTCCCGGTTGGTGTCCCCAACCGGTACTAAAGGGACGATCCGTTTCTATTTTTCGTCTTGCCTTTCTTCTGATTGCGCCGTAACCATGGAACATCTTGATCATTTAACTGAATGCTAGGATCATCTTTGACTTTGAAGGGAGGAATTTCATCAAATTTAATGTAATCTTCTGACATGTCTGTCTTGTTCTCGACTCCCACGATGTTTCTTTTCCCTGAAAGAACTATGTGGCGCCTTGGCTCATCGTCTGATGTATTCGTTTCCTTATCTTTTGTTTTTCTCGGTCTGCTAGACATGTCCTTCACATAGAAAACCTGAGCCACATTATTGGCTAGGACGAATTGATCAATGCCGTACCCAAGATTCTTCTGATCCACTGTTGTCATTCCGTACTTCGGGTCTACCTTCACGCCTGACAGGTTGAACCATTTGCACCAGAACAAAGGGACCTTAAAGGAAGGTCCGTAGTCAAGTTCCCATATCTGCTCTATGTAACCATAGTATGTGACCCTTTGCCCGTTGTCGTCTTTTGCATCAAACCGGACGCCACTGTTTTGGTTGGTGCTCTTTTTATCTTGTTCTGCCGTGTAAAATATGTTACCATTTATCTCGTACCCTTTAAAGGTCAATACAGTCGAAGATGGTTGCTTGGCCAACAAGTATAGCTCATCTTCAACAATGTTGTCATTAATCAGACGTCTTTGCAACCAACCTCCAAAAGTCTTCGCGTGTTCTTTAGCAATGAAATCTTCAGGTTGCTCCGGATATTCCGAGCGTAAAATATCCGTGTGTTCCTGGATATATGGAGCCGCCAAGCTGGAATTAACTAGAACTGTGTAGTGTGCTTGACTGAAAGATTGCTCGTCCATACATGTTGTGATTTCTTTCCTAGCGTGCCTTTTCCACGCAGTCTCCCCTCATGGCGCGACTGAGGAACCCCGATCGGGTTCAGGTCAGGAATAAAGTCACACAAAACTCAATGACCTCCTCTGTTCCATATCCCTTGACCATGCTTCCTTCTGGTCTAGCACGGTTTCTAACATAATTCTTCAAGACTCCCATGAACCTCTCAAAGGGGAACATATTGTGTAAGAATACAGGACCGAGAACGGAAATCTCTTGGACTAGGTGAACTATGAGGTGCGTCATAATATTGAAAAAGGTTGGTGGGAACACTAACTCGAAGCTGACAAGACATTGGACCACGTCCTTCTGTAAACTTGGTAGAGTTGCTGGATCGATGCCTTCTGAGAAATTGCGTTGAGGAATGCACATAGCTTCACAATGGGTACTCGCACGTTTTCTGGCAGAAGCCCCCTCAATGCAATCGGAAGTAACTGGTCATGATCACGTGGCAGTCATGAGACTTAAGGTTTTGGAACTTTTTCTCTTCCAGGTTTAGTATTCCTTTTATGTTCGACGAGTAGCCAGACGGGACCTTGATACTACTCGGACTTGGAAAAAGATCTCCTTCTCTTCCTTGGTAAGAGCGTAGCTGGCAGGACCTTTGAAATTCTCTGGATTCATCAGGTCGTCTCGTTCGTGCATACGTTGGTGGTGCAGCCGTGCTTTTGGTGTATCTCTCGACTTCTTCCATGCACGCCCAATAAGTTTAGCAGGTTCACGCAAATATTTTTCGTCACGTGCATCACGTCGATCGCAGAGCGAACCTCTAGGAATTTCCAATAGGTAGTTCCCAGAATATAGATTTCTTCTTCCACATGGCTACGTGGTTGTCGGCGTCATTTGGAATAGATTGTGCGCCAGGACCCTTTCCAAAGATTACTTTTATATCTTTGACCATGTCATATATATCAGTACCTTTAGGGAGGGTTGGCTTCCTCCGTGTATCTGCCTCGCCTTTGAAATGCTTCCTTTCTTTCTTACGGGATGCCTGTCTTGAAGAAATCGACGATGCCCCGGGTACACATTCTTGCCTATATGTATACTTTCTGTCTCGCCTAAACAGTGTGTGCATGCACTGTATCCCTTGTTTGACTGTCCTGAGATGTTACTAAGAGCGGGCCAATCATTGATGGTAACAAACAGCAACCCTCGTAGGTCAAATTCCTCTTGTTTGTACTCGTCCCACACACGTACACCTTCGTCAGCCCACAACTCTAAAAGTTCATCAACCAGTGGCCTCAGGTACACATCAATGTTGTTGCCGGGTTGCGACGGCCTGGGATAAGCACTGGCATCATAATGAACTTACGCTTCATGCATAACCAAGGAGGAAGGTTATAGATACATAGAGTCACGGGCCAGGTGCTATGACTGCTACTCTGCTCCCCAAATGGATTCAGGCCATCTGTACAGACCAAACCTTAAGTTTCTTGCGTCATGTGCAAAGCCCTCGTACTTATCGTCGATGTTTCTCCACTGCGACCCATCAGCGGGGTGTCTCAGCATATCGTCTTCCTTACGGTCTTCTTTGTACCATCGCAACAACTTGGCATGCTCTTTGTTTCGGAACAAACGTTTCAACCGTGGTATTATAGGAGCATGCCACATCACCTTGGCAGGAACCCTCTTCCTGGGGCGATCGTCGCCCTCAACATCACCAGGGTCATCTCGCCTGATCTTATACCGAAATGCACCGCATACCGAGCAGGCATTTAAATTCTCGTGCTGGCCGCGGTAGAGGATGCAGTCATTTATGCATGCATGTATCTTATGCACTTCCAATCCTAGAGGGTAGACAACCTTCTTTGCTTCGTATGTACTGCAGGGCAGCACGTTATTTCTTGGAAGCATCTTCTTCATTTTTTCAGCAGGTTTTCAAATCCCTTGTCAGATAATCCATTCTCTGCCTTCCATTGCAGCAATTCAAGGATGGTGCCCAGTTTTTTCTGGCCATCTTCGCAAGTTGGGTACAACAATTTTTTGTGGTCTTCTAACATGTGCTCCAACTTCAACCTCTCGTTTTCACTTGCGCAGTTTATCTGTTCTTCACGAATGACCTGACGAAGATCATCGTCAGACTCATCAACAATGTCCTCAAGTTCAGGCTCGTCTTCCCCCATTTCAGTATCACCGTGTTCATCGAACATAGGATACTTATCATTATCCTCTTCTTCTTCATTGTCTTCCATTATAACCCCTCTTTCTCCGTGCTTGGTCCAACAAAAATAACTGGGCATGAAGCCTTCTTGCAAACGTGGGTGTGTATGGCTCTTGAGCTAGGGAAATTCCTCTTATTCTGGCATTTTTTACATGGACAAAAAATAAATCCATTCTGCCTGTTTTCTCAGCCACATTGAGAAAACTATGCATGCCATTAAGGAATTCGGGACGACGTCGATCACTGTACATCCATGCCGGTTCATCTGCATTTATATAAATTTATCAACAACCATTATGCTAAATCATCATGACTAAATTAATTAATTAACACAAAAAGTTCATCACGTTAATACCAAACTAGCGTATAGTGACCATACATATATAGTTCTCAGAAAATACACACTGAAACCATCCATAAAACTCTCTCTAATTAAGCATTTAAAAACAACAACAAATGCGATCAAAATCGCAACAAAGGTAACAATTGACCCGACGACATAATGATACCAAGCCCTTTACTAATTGCATATTTCCTAATCTTTCTAATCTTCACGCGCATTGCGTCCATCTCGCTCTTGTGACTATCGACGACACCGGCAAGAACCTTTTCCAAGGTCATCTTCTCTCTTTCAGTTTTTTCCAACCTTTCTTCAGTTTTTTTCAATCTTTCTTTCAAGCCAATATTTTCTTGTTCAACTAAGTATAACTTCTCAACAATAGGGTCGATTTGCATTTCCGGTTCCACTACCTCCTATATAAAAATATCTATGTCAAGTTGGTCTGCGTAAGTAATTGTCGTATAATCAGGAAATGAAAATATGTAGTGAAAAAAGATAATATACCACATCCGAATCATAGACTGGACGAGGGCCAAAGGGGACGGATATCAAAACCATGGCTCTAGAAAATTATATACAAGTAAATACGTAAATCATACAAATCAAAATTTGTTTTGGTAAATAAACAATAGGCTCACCAAGGTTGTGTCGGTGATGGGGCGATCGACGGTAATGAGGAAGGGGACAAGGCGCACGACACTAAAAAAAGCACAAATCATAATTAATTTTGAGCTCAAATTGCATCAATTTGTATACATAACAAAATGAATAACAAATTCTAGCTTAGCTAGGCATTTCATCAAACACCTAGCTAGCACAACAAAAATGAGATGAGCAAGAAAACGAGCAAAACCTGCAATGCCGGAAGAGGGAACATTGATGCTAACCGTAGAACCGATGGGTACCAACAATCTTGACAAATGGTGGAGAAAATGGGGATGGATTAGACCTCACAAGAGGAAGAAGAGAGCAAAAATGAGTTGAGCTCGAGCTGGAAAAAATGAGCTGAGCTCGGGGTGGTATGTAGGGTTAGGGGAGGGCTTTAGGACCGGTTTGTGTTACAAACCGGTTCTAAAGGATATGACAGCGGGACCCGCAGTGGCTGCAAAAAATGAGAAAACCTGTAGAACCGGTTTGTGATACAACCCGGTTCAGAAGGGTCTGTCCCTGGGCCCCCCTCCCTGCAGCAAATGGCCCGCAAGGCCTTTAGGCCTTTAGGCCAAATCTATGATATTGGGTTCATTGACCCACATTTTGTTAATCATAAGACTCTTGAGCTATGTGCCAAGGATACAGAAGATAACATTCTGAGGGCAATAAGGTTTCAACAACACCGACAGGAAATACTTTATCCTTACAACTTCGGGTGAGTGTTACCGTGTTGTACACATTCAGTTTTTCTTAATACTCGATGTTCAGTGTATAATTGATGAGTTCTGCGTGCGCGGTTTCCACTATATTCTGCTAATCTTCCAAGTTGATAAAGGAAAAGTACTGGTAATGGACCCAAAACATAAACCCCTAGCGATGTGGGCGGACATATAGGAAATGATCCAGCGGTAATTTCAATCTTTATTAATTTCACTCTTTATATATGGCACTATATATCGACTACTTTGTTTCCTTTTCGGATATCAAGTAATTACTAACTCTTTTTATTCTTTTTCTTTCCCGAGCAGCGTTTGGAAGAGGTTCACCAAAAAGGCTCCTGGTGAATGGAAATCAGAGCTTACATTTGATATTGTGCAAATAAGTACTACTATCTAGATCCGCGCATCTCCTTGATTCTAGTGTCGATACCATTATCATGGCTGGTTGATTATTATTTTGGTTGAAACCATGTTCTTGTAAAGTGCTTGCAACAGGGAGACGGGAATCACTTGTGTGGATACTACGTCTGCGAGTTCATTCGTCAGACGACCTGTCCCAAGGGCAGAGATTTAAATCACCTTCATGTACGTCAGTCGTCAATTTTTCTTATTACCATCAATTTTAGTTACTTAGTTTCATTAATATATATTAACCACTCTTCTTTATATTAGATCGAATGGCTCCGGGACGGTCTTCTACCAAGGGACCGCATACGACTAATTCAGAAGGAAATTGCGGGCTTCTTAGATGTAGAGGTCCTAAATGTAGATGTAGAGTACTATAGCGCCGGTTGGTCATGAATTTGATTTTGTAATTCATTCCATCGGTCATGTAATATGCTGGATATACTTCTCTTCTGTAATATAAGTGTTCCTTCTTTTTCTATATATATGTATTACTTATTCACTCGTGGGATCCGGGAGGTCCGGGGAGGGGCCACCGAGGATCCTCTCTTCTCGTAGGATCCGGGAGGTCCGGGAAGGGCCACCGGGCTCCTCTCTTCTCCTGGGATCCGGGAGGGGTCACTAAGGCTCCTTATCAGTGTATGGTGACAGGGGTATCGTAAAATCGAATTAATCGCGAAATATAAAATAAAAAGGAAAACAATAAATAGAAAAAAACACTCTGCCGCGGCAGAGAAAATGGCAAAAGTGCTGCCGCGGCAGAGGAGGCATTCATCCCGGTTCGTGTTAAGAACCGGGACGAATGCCCCTGGCCAGGTTCACCACGTGGCCAGCCGCATTTGTCCCGGGTCCTGGCACAACCGGGACCAATGGGGGAGGGCCATTTGTCCCGGCTGGCCCATCCCGGTTGCACAACCGGGACAAATAGCCCTTAAAAACCGGGACAAATGGCCCTGTTTCCACTAGTGCACGAAGAAGCCATGGGTAGGAGCTAGTCCTCCATGGGCCCATAGCCCACGCATACCAGCACGACCCTCACTGCATGACCGAGCCATGTATGTATGACAGTATGAGCAGGCCCACACACACACATTGTAACATCCCAAGTATGAAAAACCATCCCTAGAATGTTTGATTCTTGTTTAATTATTGTTTTGCATCATGTCATCATACTCATTACTTTGTTTGCATTTGTTTCATTTGTTTTCCTTTTGTTTGCATCTGTTTTATTTGTTTTCACAATGGAAATTCAAACAATATTTAAAATGCTTTGTTCATACTTGCTCTGTTACAATTTTTCCAAATAAAAGTTCAATCAAAACATCCAATTTGTTTCCATGAAAAATAACAAAAAGCTCAACTATTAATTTGTTCTTTAATAATCCACTTAATTCAAATTTGCATTCAAAATTCAAATCAAATTACAAACAACACCCAATTTGAAATTATGAAAATTACCAAAACAAATCCAATCATGTGTTTCCATTTAAACTAAAGGTTCAAACTATTTAAATCTTGTTTTCAATATTTCACTTAATAATCAAATTCATTCAAATTTGAATCAAATTACAAACATCATTTTTATTTTGAACTTTTTGAAAAATAAAACTTGGCAAGTTGTTGCTGTTACACAATTAATCAATACCAATTTTTTTCTACATTTTTCTAAGCCAAAACCCTAGCCTTTTCTTTTCTATTTCAATTCAGAAAAAAAAATAACAGAACAAAAAAATAAAATAAAGCAGAACCAGAGAGAGAGGGGCAGTGGGCTGTGCCCCCCACGCAGGCCCAGCCCACCTTTCTTTCCCCGCGACCCAGTACCCCTTCGTGATCCTCTTCTCCGTGTACGGCAAGCATCCGAGCGCCTCCACGTCGACGCCGTCGCGAGCAGACGGCCAGCAGCGCCCTGTAGCCCCTATAAAAACCTACCCCTAGGTTCCCGGAGCGCTGCCCTAGCCCCTACACTCTCTCCCCCCTCGAGCGCCGCCGTTTCCCCTCCATCGCTGCAACCTCCTCCCTCTGAACCACCGCCACCAGTCGCTCCCTCTCTGAATCTCTCCGGCGATCACCGCCTCCGATGCCTCTCTGCGTGGGCTAGTGCTGGGAACGAGGTCCCCGTAGCCTCCTCGACCGCTTGGACACCTCTGCGAGCACGGGAGGAGCCTGGATCGCCGCCGCCAACCTCGTCGCTGTCGCTGCCGGAGTTCTCCCCGACCCTCGGCTTCATCTACGGCGAGGGTGAACACGGCTCTCACCTCCCTCTTTTCTCCTCTCTGCAGCGCGTGCACACACCGCAGCACACGCACTCATCCTAGCACAGCACGCACCGGCAACATCCAGCATCGCAGCAGCTCGCCGCCGTTGAGCCTCCGTCGATCTCTGTCAGGGTTCAGAAACGCGGGCAGCAAGTTCAGTTAAAACACGAACTGAAGAATAACCTCACTGCGTAGCGTATACTTATAAGAACGATTCTCTACCGCAGTGGTAACGCACCACTGCACACAGCGCCGCGGCCAGGGTTCGAGCCCTGCGCTCGCGAATAAACCCAACCTTTTTGCGCGAGCAACTGACAGGCGTGGCCCACCTGTAAGTGGCCTCTGCTGCCACGTGAGCGCCACGCAGCCACGTGCCCCTCTGTCAGTGGCTAGGGCTAGCCACTTCAAAGTGAGACTTGTTTTTCAGCCTTTTCTTTTTCAAAACAAGTCCTTATCCTTCACAGTTTGGTCCCTGTAATGAAAATGCTAATAACTTTTATTTTATAAATCCAAATAATAAAAATAAAATATGTTTGTTGAACCAAATTTAATTCTCTACCTGTTTATAACATTTGTTTTCTGTTTTGAATAATTCAAATGCATTCAAATTTCAAATTCAAACAATTCATTTAAAATTTGATTAATTGCATAACTAATTCAAACTTAATTTAAATAACACAAATAAAATATGTTTTCCATGCTATTTTAAACCACCTTTTCAAATATAAGTTTTGTTTCATGTTTTGAATAATTAAAATTGCTTAAATAATTTAAACCTTGTTTAAATCATTTAAATTTGCTAAATTCATAACTTGCTCAAATTAAATTATTTTTGAACATGTATATGTTTTCAAACTAGAAAAGTATAACTTTTCAAATATGAAATTGAATTTATGTTTGGAACAAATAAAATTCAAATAAATTTCACACTTGAATTAAATTCAATTAAATCTTGTTTAAACTTGTTTAATTCATAATTAAATCATTGTAATTCCTTTTTCAATAATTGAAACATGTAATCCAACTAAAATTTGGTGTTCTTTTCAAATATGAACTTTGTTATCTGTTTTGAACAATTAAACTTGATGAAAACAACAAATGCTTGTGTGACACCTTTAAGAAACCAAAATTTCTTAACTTAATAAACCAAATTCCAAACTTGTCAAATTTCATTTCTACTTGCATCTATTGTTGTTTTCTTTTGTTTTCATCATGCATGCATCATGCTAATCAACTTTCACATGTTAATTAATAGTAGATCATTTGTTTCAACCTTAAGTCATGGGCTTTTCATATGCAACTCAAATTGCATGTGGGTCCACTTAATCATGTTATGTTACCATGTCAACTAGTTTATTTCTATGCATCAATTAAATGGTCATGCATCATCCCATGATTGTGCACTATGCCATGTTATTGATTGTTTGTCTCCTTGCGTTGTTTGTTTGCTTCTTCTCGGATAGACGATGACGTTGAGACAGACGATACTTACGGCACCCCTTCTGAGGATCTAGCCCAGTACCAGGCTGCTGAGCTTGCAGGCAAGTATTCACTCACATGAACCACTGTGTTCCTTTCAACATTGGTTACCGATACTTTCCGTTGTCTATTCTGCTAGCCCTATGAATCGTTGCTTCTGTTACGAACCTATCACATGTACCCTTTAACCCTGATTAGCCTCACCTCCACACCTATATCCCCATTGTTTGTGCCCGTGTCTTACTAGAATGCTTAGGGTTGTTTTCGCTCGAGTCTGTTGTCAGTTACTTTCTGTTACCTTATTTCTTTTATGTTCTGGGGCTCGATGTTAAATAACAACCTGTTAATTCTGAGGTAATAATAATTTGCTGATAAGGCACCGGCAGGAGGCCCGGCGTGGTTTTGAGGCCTGCTAGTGTCGACCCTAATAGGAAAAGGGTCTTGTCTACTGATCCATGATGAGCGCACTAACCGCATGTGGGAAGCGTGTATGGGCGCCCCCCTCAATTTGATTCGATTTGCATCTCGTCCAAATCGCCACACTTAGTTCGGGCTTTCCATTTGATGCACTCATATGCAGGTACGAACCCGAGGCCAGGGTGGAACTTTTGTAGTCGGCATTTAGGGCGGCGTGGTCTTAGAGTGCTATGAGGGTCCCCTTTTCTTCGTGGGGCTCGATTAGCCGCGCACGCACAGCACGTGGTGCTTTGGGCTTGATGCGAAGAAGAGTTGAGTTGTGTAGAGTGCCTCGCTTGGTGGGTTTGATTCCCCTCTGGCGGGATATTCTTACGTGTACGGCCAAATTGGTGCACCCCTGCAGGGATAAATCTTCTCGAGAAGCCGTGTTTTCCGCGTTATGGTTAACTTGGTGAAAGTACTGGCTAACAAGTACTCAGAACTTACCTAACTTAATAACTTGACTAGTAATAGCCTTATTGCCACAATAACTTGATCCATCATTAATCCATCGGTGTGAGTTTATCCTCGGATTGCTTCTTTGGATAAGGGGCGAGATCCAGGATGGGGTTTGTTTGGTGGTTAGTTATAGTTGGTTACGATACGCTATCTTATCTTCTTTCCGTTAGCCGGAAATGGTAGTAACTCTGTAGTTGGTTAGAGCAGCCAGTTGCAGCATCTTTTATATCCCCTTTCTTCCGTTGAACCCAAAGCATCTGTGCTGGGTGTTGACGGGTTACATTTTGGTGAACTGTGAGTCTTGCTTGCCAGTACGTCGTTGTACTGACGCCTTTGGGGCTGTGGTTTCCGCAGACTACTACTCCGAGGATTCACTTGGTGGCTACTACGTGGAGTACGACGAGATTGCTGACGAGTAGATAGCGGACCCAGGAAGGATCCGAGACTACGTGGATGGGCTCCGTCTTCCTTTCATTCCCGGCTTCTTAAGCCTATTTGGATTTGTCTGTACTCAGACCTTTTGAATGCTTCCGCTGTGTTGTAATGATGTTATGTTGGGACATGTGTCCTCTGGATGATTGTCTTTGCTATCTCTGCTCTAGTGAGAGCTATTTGCAACTTATTCCATCTTTTGTGTCTTAGAGATATGTTGTTATCATTTCGTTTAACGCCGTTGACGTACCATGTGTGTATGGTATGAAGTACGTCAATGGTAGTATCCTGATCTCTATGGGATAGTTTACATCGACGGTGGATAGTAGAGATTGGTTGTCACACGTAAGTGTTGGCCTACCCGTAAGAGGATGCGGGAGCAGATAAGCCCCGTAATCCAATCATCTACTATTCAGTTCGTACGGTGAGTATCCTCTAGAAGTCCGGGTGCGACACACATGCAGCAGCTTCCACGCGCACACCAGCACAACTGTGCACAACGGAGACCATGACATGCGCATGCTAGACTGAGCGGATCTCAAATTTTTGTAGTGCTCTACATCTCGCTAGGTGGGAACTTCGAAAAAAACGATAAAAGGATCCTCAGAAAAAATGGAGGATCAAATTGCTACTCCTTCAGTTCCATAATTATTTTAAGACCGCACTAAAGGAGCTAATCCATGACAATTGGGGTAACAAATCGGTAGTTTTAAATCGAGTTAATGGTACCACAAATGTTGCAAGGTGTGAAGCGCTGGCACAACAATTTTCCTTGTATGTGTAGTTTCATACAAAATCAACCATGAGACAACACCTATCCCCGTCCACGCTAGAAAACGATTTGGACCTGTGCGTGGACTTAATGCATGTAACCCCGAATCACATTAGTTTTTCTCTGTCAAGTCCTTCAAAATTGTTTTCACCTAGGAGAGCACAAACTAAATCTCACTGTTCAATCTCCAACCTCGCTCGCCCACACCGGGGAAGTCGGTTGCGCCGTCCCTCACGCCTCTCCGTCGCTGACAATTGCCTCTGGCCCTCCGCGATTCGTTGCTACGCCCTTGGATCAGACGGATTTGGCGACATAGCGCCCACCAGCGGGATGGTGGCCTTGGAGATGTACCGGTGGTCAGTCCTCTGTATGGGGCTCATGGAGCTGATGAACGACATGGTTTCCACCGTCAGGCTCACTCCAGATCTTGCCATTCGGGTCCTCCTGTAGTTTGACAATGTGGGTTTATTCTGCCTTCTCCGTTGAGATAACTTGCTCCTAAACTTTGGGGGGACTATGGAATTATACTGGTGTTTTTGACTTGGAAAATATTTTAGCTAGGCCGACCTATAACGCGCGAGCGTAGGTTGCGAGTGATGCCCCACTTGCCGGGATGTGAGGCTATACAAGCCCAATTAGTAGAGTTTTGTTTTTTTTGCCCAGGAGGTGCGATTAGGGAAAGGCCGACCTCTTCTAATCTTCTGAGAGGGAAAGGAGATGGCGTGCATGCGTGACAAGTGTCACCACCACAAAATTTGTGTTGGTTTTCCCTTTCCCACGGGACGGAGCGCGAGATGGTCGGCAGCATTTATTTTTTAGATCCGTTTTTCCAAAACGAAATATCTCCTGAACCGTAATTAAGAATTATAAACCGTTTTCATATTTGAACTCCTCGCGTCGACATATTTAAAACTAGATCTCATGTTGATAGGTTTCGAGAAACTTTTTTTTGGACTTTGTACACCCTGTTGTTTATAGTTTATACTTTCGGTAGCACGTGCGTGTGTGTAAAACATGTAGCAGCGATGTTCGTCTTCGCCTCGCTATTTTTTAGGTCTCGGCTTCGCCTCGATGACCATTTATAAAGATCTTGAAGGGGTACATAGGTCCTTGTGCGCATTGGTCGAAGAGTGCATTGGTCGTAGTGTGTGCTAGGGCTCGGCGTTGCCTCGTACTACCGCTCGGCTTCGCCTCGAAAAAAACACCTACGACGTTTCATCTAAAAAGTAAACACGTGTTGTATCTAAAAATTATAAAAAAATAGTTACGAAAAGTATGCAACCATTGTTTCTAAAAGTATACATGTTGTATGTGAAAGTATAAAAAAGTTGCTCTTGAAAAATATACAAACGTTGTTCTAAAAATATACAGTTACATGTGAAAGTATGAAAAAATGCTACTGAAAGTATACAAAAACTGTTCTGGAAAGTATACGCACGGTGACCATGTGTGTACGTCGGCCTTCACTGGATGTACGCCGGCCGTTCAGTGTGTGTTATCGAAATGAAGTATAAAGTAGTATAACCCCGAAGTATAAACTAGTATAACCACGAAGTATAAAACCGAAAAGTACAAAAAAGTACAACCCAAAAGTACGAAAATTCGGGAAGTACAAAAAAGAACAATCCCAAAGTATAACATCAGGAAGTATATAAAAGTAATACCACGAAGTATAAAGCAGTATAACTTCAAAGTATAAAATCGGGAAGTACAAAACAAATATAACCCCGAAGTACAAAAGTAGGAAGTATAGAATAGTGAAACCCAAAGTATGAAGTAGTACATCTCCGAAGTATAAAAAAAAAATTCTCAAAACCTATCAACATGGGATCTAGTTTTGAACATCTCGATGCGAGGATCTCAAATATGAAAACGTTTCTTAATTCCGAAATACGGTTCTCGAGATATTTCATTTTGAAAAAATGAATCTAGAAATAAATACGTGCCCGTCTATCCTCCGGTACTCAGGTGGGAAAGGGAAAACCCCCCTCCCAAAATTCTCTAGTGCTGACACTTGGCGCGCATGCGAGCACCCGTGGGAGTCTGGGAGGAAGGAGAATGCGATACTTGTCGCTCCCACAGCTCGCGCGGGGTGACCTTTTGGAAGGGAGGCCTTTTTCTAGTGATTTCACGAGTTTTCGTGTGAGGACTTTTTTAGCAGCCCAACATAATAATTACGTGTAGGCATCTGTATGTAAGTGTTTTCGACATTTTCGGTCAAAGTTGCATACATGTCTAAAATTTATAACAATTTCGCACGCATTTTTTTGAGAAAACCCAAATGAGATGTTGTAATATTTTTCTAGATGATTTTCTACAAAGTGCATGTGTTATTTTAGAATTCATTTGGAATGTTGTTTTTATGTGCCCCTTTACATGTTGTAAACACGTGTATTTTTTTTAACACCGTTTTTTTGTTGTTGCAGTAGGTGAGGATTTTGTTGCAGCTGGATTGGCAGCAAATCATTTTGTTGCTTGCCAACTTTTTATTTGATGTAAATACCTTTTTTGTTGTTGAAATAGGTTGTGATTTTCGTTGAAATAGTTGCTCATTTCTTATTCCAAAATAATCTCCAGCAACGACTAACCCATTTGTTAAATTGCAAAACACATGTTTTTTGTTATAATAGGTTGTGGTGTTTGTTGAATTGTTTCAACTTTTTTGTTACAACGTAATAAATATATTGTTTAACTTTTTTGTAGCATTACTTTTTTTCAAAAAAAATTTAAACAATTTGTTGCAATACTTTTTTTTGTAGACAGGACGGAAATTTTTATTGCGATACCCGTGAAATTGTTGCAATATTCAAGCAAAATCACTGCAATGGCAGTTTTGCTGTAATTATCGAGATGACCGGGAGCAACGCAATATACCCATTCGTTTAAGTGGGGCTGCTGTGGAGTGCGGGTCTGATATCCAAAAAATAGGAGGGTTAAAATACAAAAACACGTGTCGTTAATGTCTAGCCATTGGATGTTGATCTGATGGTTCACAAGGGGAACTAGGATTGGGCAAAGGTAGGACGACCTACGGCTAGCACTGCCCTTTTGACTTTGTGTTCATGAGCGCTGCATTGGAGCAATAGGTGTCGAGCGTGGCCTTCTTCAAAGCACCACGATACTCCAATCAAAATATCATTGATCTCTAGCTGAGAATATTCTAGGAGAGACGCCAAGGTTGGTGATGCTTTGACTGCAGACTTGAAGATGATGTTGTGTGTGATGCTCTAAAGCTATATAGACTACTAGAGAAATGCTTATACCAGTATGAATTACCGCAAGCGCACTAAATATGTGGTGCGCCGGTGCTAACTACCGCAGGCGCACACTATATTAGATCCGCCTGTGATATTTTACTACCGCACGCGCACCACCTGTTTATACGCCGGCGGTAACATGTGAGAGGAACCGTCTCGAGGGGCACAGGCTACCGCAGGCGCATGTGTATGCCATACGACAGGGGTATTCTATTACCGCATGCGGTTGTGTGTGCGTGTGCGCCGGCGGTGTTCTGTGGATTGGGTCAGGCCTCGGTCATCCCGTACTGTATGTATATGCACCGTACCAGGCATTATTTTTTTGCAGCCATCGCGATGGAGAGGCAAAACACTAGCCGCTCGTCCTCCTCTATCTGCCTCCCTGGCCACTCATCCTCTATCCGTCGGAGAACCAAGTCGCACCCCAAACCCTATCCAGATCCCTCCGTGGTGGTGGCCACCGAAGACCGCGAGAGGAATCCCAGTAAGTCCCCACCCCCTCCCCCGTTCCCACTTGATCTACTCCATTTGTAACCTCCATGGACCATAACCTCCTCCCTGCACTCGTCTGATACGGCCTCCCGAATCTCACCTTGCCGTGTTGATTGATTTGCTTCACAGATTCATACATCTGACGGCAAGGACGCGCCGTGAGAAGCCAAGGTCGTCGTCCCCAACAAGGAGCTCCGTAGATCTGAATTTGGGCTGGACGGCGAATCCGTGAACGGGAGCCAACCTGGAGCTGCTTGTGTGCTGGATCCTATGGATCCGCTTGCTGCCAAGGATGCAGGAGACCAGGAGATGAAGGATTGCGAGCCCAAGACTACCTCTGTTGATCCCATGAGCAGAAGCCTGGCCGTTCGATCAGGACGACCTAGCTAGGCAGCGTGACCACCTCCGAGAGCTGCTGTCAGTGACTCCCAGCGACCATCTCCCCAAGAACTGCCACTCTTGCCGCCGGCGACCACAACGACATGTTGCTTCTGGTCACACCTCAACCCCTAGTGAGCTCTCTTTTACCTGCTCCATCTAATCATGCAAAAAATTATTTTAATTTTCTGTTGAATTGTATATGTAGGTAGTACATGTATACAATGACTAGTACCTGTTTTAGGTGAATTCTTTGCCATCCTAGATGACCTATGCATACGAAAATTTGTGCATAGAAGGTGCTTCTTTGTACCACAACAAACCTTGACCGACATAGGATGATATATAGAAAGACTCAAGGAGTGTTGCCGGTGTGCTAGATCCATCAATAGCACCGGTAAACAATGAAAATGCAGCCATGCCCCTAGCAACCAGAACATAGAACAGAAGCATCATCAGCAAAGCAACAAATAAAAGCTCATGCCCCAAACACCCACATCCATGAAATAGCAGCTAACACTCGAAATGCAACCATGCCCCTAGCAATCGGAACACCAAACCTAAAAACAGCCCCATAAGGTTGGCCATGTACAAACTATATCATGTAGATAGATGATTCCAACTTTCTTCAATGTCTGCCCTGGCTTTTATATTGACAGTGACTACATAGCATACTCAAAAGGGAATTGTCGGCACTGCAAGATCGATGGCCACTTTGGATCATTCGCATTCAAAACTATTCTCAGAATGCAAACCAACTTCCCAACAGCTAAACCAGTCATCACCGTAACCTCAAGCACACAATCGGCTAGCCTGGTAATCAACAACCTTGTGCCATTACACAACCTCATTCCTTGATTCAGATTCCACATCAAAATAACATGCATGCCAACCTGGAGCACAAGGCGATGATCAGCCTAATTCAGTTGAATTATAGAATTGAGACTTTACGAATTTTTTAGATGACCTATAATATTTAGTTAGTGAGGAGAATGGATCAGTTTCTTTATGGTACCCCAGACTGCTATGTTGTTTGTGTATAATATGAGCCACATAGTTGTTTAAAGATAAAGAAAGAAACTTACAATGCAGGTATTTTACTACTTGGGCAAGTTAAATGATTCGCTATCCTATACACTTTGTGCTTGACCTCTGTTTGACATTTTAGACGATTCAGATTATGCTCATGCTCTTTTAGATGAGTTTTCTTCAGTTCTCGGTCACTTTTATATTGTTTTCACATATTTCCAATGCTATAATTACACCGCATTATATTGCTCTTATGTTGTTTAATTTCGGTAACACTATAATTACACTGCCAATGCTCTTATATTGCTTAATTTCTTTGACTTGCTTGTAGCAGAAATATTATTACACAGTCAAATATCTTATATTTCTTTAATGCTATTTCCCAGCACCATATCTACTACTTCCATAGCAGCAGGCCTCGTCTACGAGGTCGTCCGTGTCGACACCAAGCCGCTGCTCCGCCTCCTTTGCCGTGGGCCGAAGCCACTGGAGCTGGAGCTGGAGCCACAGTTCTGTTTGTTGTTGTTTTTTAGATCTATAATTACAAAGTTGCAAAATTATAATACATGTTCACTTTAATGTAATAAACACTCCACTCGGTGGTTCCGTGACTGCTTTTTTTAAAATCATGTACATACTAATGCTGGTGCACACTGTGCACCGGTGGTACAAATATACATATGCCTTGTGCAACCCCTGTGTTTTTTAAGCCTAAAAGTCCTACTGCCGGCGCACATGTACTATGCGCCTGGGGTATTTAGTGCTGGCGCAAAAGCCTTGTGCGCCTGGGGTATCTAAAAATACCGCCGGCGAATCTGGTTGTGCGCCTGCGATACGCTAATACCACCGACGTGTACGTCGCCGACGCATCAATATGCGCCTGCGGTAGGTCTTTTTTGTTCGCATGCGGTACGCTTTTCTCTAGTAGTGATATGGTCGTACCTGTTAGTAGGTGATCAAGCCGTGGGTGATTCTAGTTGAAGCAGTGGTGATGCTCATTTGAGATGTGTGTGTGTGTTTTATAGTAGGTAGTGTTCTTGTGTGTACTATTAGCATGCTGAAGTAGCATAATTTAATGAAGTTAGTGTGTGTGTTGTTTGTGTCTTGTCCCGGTTTGTAAGACTTGAATTAGGAAACGAAATAGGTTTTATTTATTCGTTGGAAATGAAATTAATCAGCAAGCTTTAATGGTTATTTTTTCATCTATCCTGGATGCAAGTTAACTAATTTTCTTATATAATTTAGTTTCTTTATTAGTTCATTGTCCTAGTTAGGAAATCTCACTCCATTACTTCGAACAATTATTTGTGCTTCTTTGATATATATAGTAATTTTTTGTATGCCAAAGCATGTTTCTTATGCACTTGCTAATGTACTAGGTCATCACTATCTCAGATCTTCCCAGTTGTAGTCTCATAAATCCCTTGTAGGATCTCTGTCTGTTTTGATAGAAATTGCATGGTGAGTTCTTGGAAGTTCACTTTGATATTTGACCACCTTAGTCATATTTCGATATCCCACTAGTACTTGTGATTTTTTTCCTTATTTATATTTCAATATTGTTAACTATGTAATCGCCAATAGACAAAAGAGACCGATCGGAGCTCCTTAAGCATGTATTAGTGTGCTAAGCTCATAATAGTTTCATTCTAAAATACATCTTTCCATCGGTACATGGTGTTGGAAATATGAAGCTGATCTGGAACTTGGCAATAAGCATCAACCTTTTTCCACAAATCTGTTGAATTTTTTTTCACAAACTTGGCAATAATCATGCAGAGGCTAGTAGTATTTAGAGAAGTGGCAACTATTCAGATAATGGTTGCAAGTAAATGCATATGTTTGCATAATATACACATCCAACAAACAGAAATCGAGTACATATATTCTGGAGTAAACGGAAACAGGGTAATATATGCATCTCATTAACAGAAAGTGTGGCCATTGCAACTAAAAGTTATGTTTTGGCCCATTGCAACTAAAAGTTCTGATGGAAATTACCACAACAAATAGTATATATAAGGGAAATATGTAAATGGAAATTGAAATGACAAACATAATATACAACTCCCTACGTATCAAAATATAAGATGTTTTAGTATTTTCTAGACAAAACGTATATAGACATGTTTTAGTGTAAGATGTATATGAATCTATATACTAAAACAAATCTAGATACATTTTGTCTAGAAAGTGGTAAAACATCTTACATTTTGATACGGCTGGAGTAGTTGATACCTCGCGCGTTGCTTTGGGCATTAGAAATGATATTTTGTAGCAAACAATTACATGAACAATCTATGAAGTTCATTGGCAAAGATTGTTACAGTGGTAGAAAATAGGCCTACAGTCCCGGTTCGCCAGGCCCATTAATCCCGTCCGGGCAACCGGGACTAGCTATGCGCGACTAAAGGCCCCCCCCTATAGTCCCGCCACTTACGGACCGGGACTAAAAGCCCGTCCACGTGGGCGCTAGGGGTCCGTCGCGGCGGAGGACCTTTAGTCCCGGTTCTTGTGGTTAACCGGGACTGAAAACCTGCGCAGGTTTAGGGTTTTAGGCCCCCTAAACCTGTTTCCTTTTTAATTTGTTTTGTTTTAATTTCAGTACACATATACATGCATATATATATATATGAAATATCAAACAAGGAGAATTCAATAGGAATATATAATATATATTCAATATCGGGTGACCATATATACAACCTCGAACAAGTTTCCATATTGCACAATTAAGATGGACGAGCATACACAAATTCGCACAAGTTTCAAAGTACTCAGGGCTTATACATGCGGATAATAGTCATCGTCGGTGGACGCATGGAACTCTCCTTTCTTATGGATGACATGCCTAAGGAAAAATCCTGCTATTTCCTCTTGAATTGGTCGGAAGCGAGCTTCTGGAGCGCCCTCCGCAAGTTATTGAGACCCTTCCGCGTGTCCTCGTCCTTCTTCCTCTCAGATATTTCTTTCCGTATGTTCTCACAGACATAGTATCCACATAGACCGGTCCCGGTGGCTGCTTATCCACACCTTTGACCACATTTTTTAAATTGTAGCAGATCTTTGAATTCACCGACATGTTCAAGTGAGAGCCGTCTCCAAACTCTACAATGCAAATAAAATTAAATGAACAAGGGAGTTATTAGCTTAGAAAATGAACAAAAGAGACCGATCGATATAGAGCGCAAATGATTGAAAAATAATTACCTTTGCATCATTTTTCTCATGTTGACCCAAAGATCTGTATTTGAATTCATAGAGTCAATGATCAAAACTAAGGACTTGTGAAGATCAATTTTTAGCAGAATCCAGTGGTACCTGCGGACACATTAGATGCACAGTCATGCATAATTTATCGATTGGACATACCATGCATGGAGTAAACAAAAGAGAATGGGAACATGAGAGAAACACTCACCCAAAAAGGTAAGGAAATAGAATATATCTTTTGGATTCATGCTTTTTAAAAAATTTGTACAAGTCTTTCTCCACGTCTTTGGGATGATTTTTCTAACATAGTTCCATTAATGATTTGTGGGTCAATGAACCCAACATCATGGATGAGTCTTACTTTGCATTCCCAAATCTTCAATCTGCATAATAGCGTACGGAACAATATAGTTAGGACAATATATATATATATATATATATATATATATATATATAGTGTAGGCAATGAAGAACGAGATGAGGTAGAAATAAATCACTTACAGAACGTAGCAACTCAGGATAGATTTGTCGAGCTCACGCATATTGAACAGCTGGAACAATTCACTCAACTCAACTGTTACAGAGTACTTTTTGGTGTGATGCTCCTCTGTATAATCCACATACACATATTCTTTGTCGGTCCATGCTATGAAATCTTTGTACCAACGTAGCAGACTTTGCATTAGTGGTGGTAGATCCTTTTCCTTCGCAGGCTCGACGAGAGGCCCTTTCTTCACATACTTTAATGCTACCTCACCCATTGGCGTCTCAGGCCTAACGAGGCACGAAGACACACCCATGTCGGACACATTTCTGGCACTCTACAGTCATTCCAACTGTTGCCAAAGCATTTATGACCTCGGGGTCCTGTTCCGGAGCGGCTTTCACTTTGAGCGGGGGGATCGATTGTTTACTCTGCATCCCGAGCTGGGCAACTTGTTTCCCGCTTTTTATCATTTTTCCTTTTCCTTTCTCCTCCTCCAATATTCCTGCTTGCTTACGAAGTTCAATATCATAGTCTTTAGGCAAATTCTTCACGGATTGGGACACTGTCGACAAAAATCCGTAGCCCAATAGTCTACAATCGGAGGGAATACTTCCTTGGGCTCAGGCTCCTTTAGCGCCTTCAGTTTGCCCTTCCATTTGTCAACGTCAGCCTTCACGACCAATTTGGTTTCAGCATCACTAAGTTCCCAAGGCCTTGGGGGGAGAGGCTTCAGTGATGGCTCCGGTACCCGTGTGGTCTTAGGTACATAAGGCTCCGGGTTAATAGACCAAGAGCGGGTTCCCTTGTTGTCCGCCTGCTTCTGTTTCTTCGCTGGAGGAGGAATGGGGGGCGACGTCTGCTTATCCTCCGGAGGAGGAATGGGGGGCGACGTCCGCTTATCCTCCGGAGGAGGAATGGGGGGCGACGTCTGCTTTTCCTCCGGAGGAGGAATAGTGGGAGACGTCTGCTTTTCCTCCGGAGGAGGAATGGGGGGCGACGTGTGCTTAACTGCCGGAGGAGGAATCGTGGGCGACGGCTGCTTAACCGCCGGAGGAGGAAGATCGGGGGACGGCGTCGAATGGCGTGAAGGAGGCGTAGGTGAACCAGCACCACCACCACCACCACCACCAGCACCTGCACCATCGTAGGGGGGTGGACTTGTTAGCCTTGGCGTCTCGCCTGGAAACACTATGTACTTCTTTTTCCATAGAATGAACTGGCGCTTGACATCTCCAAGTCTTCTCTCCCCTTCGGGTGTAGCTATGTCAATCTCCAGGTCCTCAAACGCTTGGACTATGTCTTCCACCGTGACAGAGCATAGCCATATGGAATGGGGTTGTTGTGATGGAGTGCTCCAGGTGTATAGGGTAAAGCACTGCCGGTAGCCACCTTCATGGAAATGTTCCCCACGGGATAATGCAGATCACATTCTTTCATCTCCTTTACGTCATCCACGGGGTAGTGAGTCTCCGGTGCATGACTCTCGATCATCGGTGCATTAGCACCTGCAGTCGGGGCCTCCGTGGAAGCCACGCTGCTTCTCCGCTGCTGGCTTCCGAGATCCATTGCATGTTCTTGATGCGGCCCTGCAGCCGACGCTTTTTCTTTCTCAAGTATTCCCGCCACGACCTTCTTCAGGTCGCAAACTTCCATTGCAAGATTCGACAGTTGATCTGCAGCCCGGTCCGTACCTCTC
This sequence comes from Alopecurus myosuroides, assembly GCA_028641055.1. NCBI lineage: Eukaryota > Viridiplantae > Streptophyta > Magnoliopsida > Poales > Poaceae > Alopecurus > Alopecurus myosuroides. The sequence continues at coordinate 50,227 of JAPCYS010003986.1, read as the reverse complement.
CTACGGCTTCTGTAACAGTACGGGTCACCCTCCTGGGAAAACCCTACTTTCCACGGCAATCTGCCTTTGCCTCGTATATGTCCTCCGTGTTCAGGATTTCCGAGGGCATGGGTCAATTGGTCTCTCTCTCTGTTGAACGTGATCTTGCCCTATTGAGCTTTGGTCATTGCGTCAACAAGGTATTTTGTGGGAGCAAACTTTTTCTGCCGGTGAACACACTCCCCTGTCTCCGGGTCTAGCGATCCCCCATGCCCGTACCACCACATTTTGGCTCTTTCGTCCCATCCCTCTGTACCTAGACGGATTCCTCTTGCCCTCAGGCCGTCCTCCATTGCCTGCCACTTAGGCGCCGAAACGCGGTATCCTCCTGGCCCCATAACATGATGGTATTGTTTCTTTTCCGCATTAGTCTTATTTTTTTTCGACATTTCCTTGAAATGCTCCGATTTGTGTTGCGTCACAAATTCGGTCCAATCATCTCTCAGTTTCTCATATTGTCCAGTGAAAATCGGAGTCTTGCCCTTGCTGACATATTCACGGAACAATTTTTTCTTGAAGTTCCGGAATGCTTCGGCCATCTTCTGAAGAGCGAACTCTTTGACTATCCTCCTCCTCTGACGTCCACCCGGAACCTCCTCACCGAATTCATCTTTTTTGTTGTATTCCGGAGGTAGAATGAAATGTGCAATAAGCTTTCTAAACATAATCTTTTTCGTTCTCTTGTCGACATAACTGAAACCAATACGTGCTTTCTTTGGCTCCTTCCATTCCTGGACGGTGATCGGGACGATGTCTCTAACAATGACTCCGCATTGGTTGATAAACTTTGTGGTGTGCTGTAGGGGCTTGCCGATTTCACTGACTGATTCGATGGTATATGTTTCTCCATCTTTCATCGCCTTGGATTTGCCACGCTTTGTCATACTAGATCCGACCGAGGGCTAATATAAGAAAGAGAGTCGCGCGCGTTAGTCTTTGCAATTGGACCGAGGGCTAAAATAAGACCGAGGGCTAAAATATATACCTCGCCGGAGGTGGTTGTTCTTTGCAATTGGAGATCGTCGTTTGTCGACGGTTGACCTCCGTCATCAATGTCCATTCCTTCATCTCCTTGATCATCGACAATGTCCGTTTCTTCACCTGTTTGCTCGTCGACAATGTCTGTTCCTTCATGTTCTTGATTATCAAAGTTCAGATAAGAAGAGACTACATCCTCTTGTTGCTCATCTTTCTGGGCCCGGCACATAAGGGATCGGGTTGGCTATCATGCCGTATATAAAACCTTCAGCCTCCTGACCGTAAACGGCAAGGCTCTATTGTCCGCCATATGTCACTCCTGCAGACATGCATGTAGTAAAAATTAATTAAGTATATAGGAGACTTAGCAAATATTTTTCGTAGAAGGAGGGAAAACAGATTTGTAGGGTTTTGGATGGAAGAACGATGACCACCGGAGGGGAAAACCATACTTTAGAGGTGTGTCCAAGATTAGTTTCTCAATGACTTGGAGAACCCCATAGCTAGGTTGCATTTGCTTTCCTGGTCATTTTGGTATATTACACTTAATATTCTGAATTTATTGAATTAAAACTTATTTTCATTATTTTAATGAATTTAATACAAATTCATATATGGTCTCATTTTGAACTTTGTCAAACATGAATGAAAATGATATAAACAGATAGCTTACATTTTTCTGAACATTTTACATATTTTTCCAAAAAATTTGAAATTATAAATTAAAACTTATTTAATTTAGAAGATTATTTATGTTCTGTAATTCCATATAACGTTATTCCGTGTCACGATGACGTCATCAAAAAAAAATCATGACGTCACCCCTGGCGTGACCCGGTGGCCGGCGGTTGCAGTTTCCGGCGATTCCGACGATTCCGGCCACGGGGGAGGGAACGGAGATGGGGAGGAGGCCACTGTGGTGCTCGCCACGGGGAGGGGACGGAGATGGGGACGAGGCCACGGCCACTGTGATCTCGCCGGCGGCGAATCTGGCCACGGCCACTGTGATCTCGCCGGCGGCGAATCTGGCCACGGCCACTGTGGCGGGAGATGGGGACGAGCGCGAGGGCGGCGCGTTCACAGTTCGTGGTCGCCGTTCGAGGGCGGCGCGTTCGCGCGCGATTCGTGGTCGCCGTTCGATGGCGTTGGTTCTAGGGCGACGGCGACGGCCCGCGGGGAACCTACCGGAGAGACGGCGACGGGGCGGGGGCGGAGCAGGGTGGAGGCGGTGGAGAGAAGGGCGCGACGACGGCTACGGCGACGGCGATGGCGACGGCGCGGTCCTCTGAGCGGGCGTCGGCGACGGCGACGGGGCAGAAGACGAGCGGGCGCCGGCGCGAGGGAAGACGAGGGTTTGGGACTTAGAAAATTTTGGGGCAGCAAGGCGTCGCACATATATAGGTCCAGCCTTTAGTCATGGTTCGTGAGAGCAACCGGGACTAAAGGTCCCCTCGCGGGCCTTTAGTCCCGGTGGGTGTCACGAACCGGGACTAAATGTGAAAATTTTCGCGGCGTTTTCGTTCCCGCGCAGAACGAGCCTTTAGTCCCGGTTGCTCTCACGAACCGCGACTAAAGGTGGTTATTCGAATTCTTTTCCTTTTCCCAAACTTAAAAGTACAAATAATATATCAGAAATTTCAGAAAAATAAAACTAATTCTTTTTAAAATCTTAAAAGTACAAATAATATATCAGAAAATTCAAAAAATAAAACTAATTCTTTTTAAAATCTTGAATATATATATAGATAAAAAAGGCAGTACATAATGGCTAGAGTGGATCTAAACCTAAACGGAGAGCATAGATGCATGATCTGACATCTGCTGCTAGTCATACTCCTGCCTAGGCCTATAGTACATTTACTCGTAGTCGTCGTAGTCGCTGCCGCCGTCGTCGTCACTATCGTCTGACGGTGCTCTGCACTCCCTCGGAGGATCACGACTCCAGGACTGGGCCTGAGGGTACCGCAGGCGGGGGATATCGCCGGCCCTGATGTAGTCCATGACGCTCTGTAGAGTCCGGCCGGACCACCATAGCCGACGACCGGCCTCGTGAAAGTTCCCAGGAGGCAGGCCGTCCTCCTCATACCTGGCGAGCGCCCTCTCACGCCGATTGATGAAGAAGGCATCCCAAGTATGCTGGTTATCGGGATGCCAACTGGGATTCCTCCGCTGCTCCGGCGTGAGCTCGTGATAGTAGTGGTTCGTGATGGCCGCCCGACGCGCCACACCTTGAGGAAGAGGAGGGACCGGCACTCCTCCGGCGCTCAGCATCCAACCGGCGGGAACGTTGTAGCCGCACGGGCAGGGGTAGTTCGAGGCCGAAAGTGCCTCCGCCTGGATGAATGTTAGAGTGAGTACGGTAGAAGCCATGAGAGAGAGTGGTGAGCTTGTATATGTGTTTATGCCAATGGTGTGGCAATGCATACATATATATACCGAGAAGAAAAAATCCCTTTAGTCCCGGTTCGGGACACCAACCGGGACTAAATGGGTTAGGGTTTCGTTCGGACCAATCAAATAGAATCACATGGATCGTGTGTTTCTTTAAAGCGCTTGTGAGTCGTTGGATCCGGGGTGTGTTTCTTTCGAGCTGTTGTGAGCCGTTCGATCAGGGCTACGGTGTGTTTCTTTCGAGCTGTTGTGAGCCGTTGGATGAGGTGGTTTCTTAACCGTTCGATCAAAACCCTAGCACAACACTTTGTGAGCCAGAGGACCCTATATATATAGCCCAGCTTCATACACCGTTTGTTCTACATCACCCTTTAAGATTTGATACATCATATATTCAATTTATCGAGCAAGTACAAAACATCCGGTTTCGCCATCATACGTCCTACCGTGCATTTGGTATGCATATTGCACCAAGTAGCCACGATAGGGCTGTATGATGGTGATATCGATTGTTTTGTTCTACACCCCCCCCCCCTTTAACACATCCATCCATGCTATGGGTCAGTGTTCACTTTGAGCTCGGTTAGTATAATGTGCAACTATTTGCTTGGTTGATCTGTTAGGGTGGCGCGTGGCGCGGGAGTTGCGACGCGTGGCGCGGGAGTTGTGACGCGTGGCCAGGAGGGCGCGCGCTGTATAAACTGTCGCGCCTCGAGCGCGTCTTCTCCTCTCCACGCACCGTCGCGCTTCCACCATGCCTCCGAGGAGGAACAGCACCACCGGCTTTCGCGGCGTCCGAGCACGGCAGAACGGAATGTTCAGCGCAGATATCCGCTGGGGGGACGACCGCATCCCCCTCGGCTCCTTTGCGACGGCGGCGGAGGCCGCCCGCGCCTGGGACGCGGCGGCCTGGCGCCTCAACCGCCCGCGTTCGCTGATGAACTTCAACGACTGCCACACCGTCTGGGAAGCGGAGGCCAGGGCGCCGAAGCCGCAGATCGTCACTGCCGCCGACCACCTCCACCTCCGTCACCGCTCGTTTCAGGGCCTAGTCGACTCCAGGGAAGAACGCGTCGTCCGCGAGTATTACCGGAACAACCCGGGGGAGGAGAGCGCCGACGAGGAGCTCTGGCAGACCCGCGCGGCTGAGCGGGCGGAGCGCCGCCTCGAACGCCACCTCGCGTTAGATGCCGCTCGGGAGGCGAGGACGAGGGCGCTGCAGAGCTTCGTCGGGCCGACCGCGCCGGCGAAGTCTGGGCCTCCGACGATCCGAGGTGGGGGCCTATCTCGGACATACCATCATGCACCTCCGACGACGACGAGGAGGTCTCCGACGAGTTCGCCGACGTCGATGTCCCGAAGGAGGTCACCGACGAGTTCCCCGACGACGACGACGAGGAGTAGTGTTCGTATGTTCTCTCTTTTTAATAAAAGAATTTGTATTCCGGCGACACTGCGGCGCGCTAGCGCGTCTGTTTTCTGTTTTTAATAAAAGTTTTGAAATCAGATATTTTATCTCACAAGGTTTTGAGACGTTTAAGTAACTTTCTGTTTTCCATGCTTTCCACTCGTTTTCTCAAATATTTTGCAAAGGAGTTAGTCTTAAACACATCAGAGATAATATAATTCACATGATCCATTCAAAAAAGTTTGGTACACAATAAATTATTACACATCAATTCTTCCCATGTGTCCCTGCTTTCTTACGATGTGGCCGTATCCATGGAGCATCCTCATCATTTAACTTAATGCTTGGGTCAGTGTTGACTTTGAAGGGCGGAATTTCACCAAACATATTATAATCTTCTGACATGTCTGTCTTGTCCTCCACTCCCACGATGTTTCTTTTCCCTGAAAGAACAATGTGGCGCTTTGGATCATCACATGATGTACTGATCGTTTTCTTATCTTTCCGTTTCCTCGGTTTGCTACTCATGTCCTTCAAATAGAAAACCTGAGCGACATCTTGGCTAGGACGATGGTTCGTCAAGGTAACCAAGATTGTCGAAATCCACCATTGTCATTCCGTATTGCTCGTCCACCTTTACCCCACCTCCTGTTAGCTTGAACCATTTGCACCGGAACAAAGGGACCTTAAAGGAGGGTCCATAGTCAAGTTCCCATATCTCCTCTATGTAACCATATATGTGACCTTTTGCCCAATCTCGGTTGCTGCATCAAAGCGGACACCACTGTTTTGGTTGGTGCTCTTTTTATCTTGGGAGATCGTGTAAAATGTATTCCCATTAATCTCGTACCCTTGGAAAGTCGTGATAGTCGAAGATGGTGTCTTGGCCAACATGTACAGCTGATCTTCAACATCATTGTCATTCATTAAATGTTTTCGCAACCAACTGCCGAAAGTCTCCATGTGGGCCTTTCTAATCCGTGATTCAGGCTTCCCCGGGTTGTTCGAGCGTAAATATTCTTGTGTTGCTCGAATTACGGAGCCACCAAGCTCAAATTTTGCAGAACTGTGTAGTGTGCTTCAGTCATAGAATGACCGTCCATACATATCGTTGATTTCCTTCCGATCGTGCCTCTTCCACTTAGTCTCCCCTCGTGCCGCGATTGAGGAATACCAATCGGCTTAAGGTCAGGAACATAGTCAATACAGAACTCAATTACCTCCTCATTTCCATAGCCCTTTACGATGCTTCCTTCTGGCCTAGCACGGTTACGAACATATTTCTTTAATACTCCCATAAACCTCTCGAAGGGGAACATATTGTGTAGAAATACAGGACCGAGAATGGAAATCTCTTCGACTAGGTGGACCAGGAGGTGCGTCATAATATTGAAGAAGGATGGTGGAAACAGCAACTCAAAACTGACAAGACATTGGACCACATCGTTCTGTAACCGTGGTAGATCTTTGGACTGATTACCTTCTGAGAGATTGCATTGAGGAATGCACACAACTTCACAATGGCTACTCGAACATTTTCCTGTAGGAGGCCCTCAAAGCAATCGGAAGCAATTGCGTCATAATCACGTGGCAGTCGTGAGACTTCAGGTTTTGGAACTTTTTGTCCGCCATGTTTATTATTCCCTTTATATTCGACGAGAAGCCAGACGGGACCTTCATATGCTCAGGCATTCAAAAAAAATGACCTTCTCTTCTTTCGTAAGAGCGTAGCTGGCACGACCTTGAAACCATTCCGGATGCCGGTCATCTGGGTCTTTCAAAAGTTGCTGATCCCGCCGTGCTTCCTTTGTATCGTTTGTCTTCCATACACGCCCAAGAAGCTTAGCAGGTTCACGCAAACATTCTTCGTAACATGCATCACGTCGATTGCAGAGCGGACATCTAGGACTTTCCAATACTGTAGCTCCCAAAATATCAATTTCTTTTTCCACATGGGTACGTGCCCGTCAACTCCCTGCGGAACTGATTGTCCGCCAGGACCCTTTCCAAAGATGACATTCAAATCCTTGACCATATCAAATATCTCAGCTCCAGTACGTTCCGCAGGCTTCGGCGGTGATCTGCCTTGCCATTGAAATGCTTGCCTTTCTTTCTTACGTTATGATTTCGGGGAAGAAATCGACGATGACCCAGGTACACGTTCTTCCTACAATTATCCAAAAATACACTTTCAGTCTCATGTAAGCAGTGCGTGCATGCTTTGTATCCCTTATTTGACTGTCCCGAAAGGTTACTGAGAGCAGGCCAATCGTTGATGGTTACAAAAAGCAACGCTCGTAGGTTAAATTCCTCTTCTTTGTGCTCATCCCACACATGTACACCAGGTTTGCCCACAATTGTAAAAGTTCATCAACTAATGGCCTTAGGTACACATCGATGTCGTTGCCGGGTTGCTTCGGACCTTGGATGAGCACTGGCATCATAATGAACTTCCGCTTCATGCACAACCAAGGAGGAAGGTTGTAGATGCATAGAGTCACGGGCCAGGTGCTATGGCTGGAGCTCTGCTCGCCAAAAGGATTCATGCCATCAGTACTTAGACCAATCTTATGTTCCTTGCGTCAGCTGCAAAATCTTTGAACTCTCTGTCAATCTTTCTCCATTGCGTTCCATCAGCGGGGTGTCTCAACTCCCCGTCGGACTTACGGTCCTCTTTGTGCCATCGCAACAACTTGGCATGCTCTTTGTTCCTGAACAGGCGTTTCAACCGAGGTATTATAGGAGCATACCCACATCACCTTGGCGGGAACCCTCTTCCTGGGTTTCTCGCCTCAACATCGTCACCAGGGTCATCGCCTCTGATCTTATAACGCAATGCAGTGCATACAGGGCATTCATTCAAATCCTCGTATGCACCGCGGTAGAGGACGCAGTCGTTAATGCATGCATGTATCTTCAGAATCTCTAAACCTAGAGGGCACACAACCTTCTTTGCTTCGTACGTACTGGTGGGCAACTCGTTATTCTTCGGAAAATATTCTTCAACATTTTCAGCAAATTTTCAAATGATGAGTCAGCTACACCTTCCTGTGCCTTCCATTTCAGCAAATCCAGTGTGCAGCCCAGCTTTTTAAGACTATTGTCGCATCCTGGGTACAGTGACTTCGTGTGATCCTCTAACATGCGATCCAAATTCTCCCTCTCCTTGTCAGTTTCGCAACGTCTCGTGCATCAGCAATGGTCCGACCAAGATCATCAGCGGGCTCATCATGTGCCTCTTCTTCACCTTCACCAAACCTTCCACCTTCAGCATCATCCTCCATGAAAGTATCACGAAAAGGTCATGATAGTTGAAATCGATATCATCCTCTTCTTCATCTTCTTCCATTCTAACCCTCTTTCTCCATGCTTGGTCCAACAATTATAGCTTGGCATGAAACCGTGCCGAAGCAGGTGCATGTGAACGACTCTTGAGGAGGAGTGACCCTTCTCATTCTTACATTCAGCACATGGACAGATAAATAAAACCTCGCTGCTTGTTCGCATTTGCCACTACGAGGAAATCTTTCAAACCCGTAGTGAACTCGCCGGAGAGTCGGTTACCGTACATCCATTGCCGATTCATCTGCATTATTATTATATAAAGTATATAATTAATCATCATGCATCTGTTAAAACTAACTAGCTAGCTGGAATAATACAAATCATGAAAGGTTCAAGTTGCTAACCGCGATCACGGAGGTAAAATAAATGAAAACGCTCAGTGTGTTTCATGCTATCGGGCATTTCATCGAACACCTTGTGTGCATAATAGGAACCAAAAGCATACCCACCACCCCTTGTGAATATTGTGAGCAAATGTGGCTAAGTGCAGCGAGCTGAGTCCTATATATAGGGATGGGCCTTTAGTCCCGGTTCACCGCGGCTAAAGGCCTTGGGGCCAGCCCGAGGACCTATTAGACCCGGTTGGTCTGGCCAACCGGGACTAAAGCCCCTCCCCTCCGCCAGCTGTGGGCCGAGCGCGCTGGGCCCAGACTATTGGTCGCGGGTCTCGTCCCGAACCGTGACTAAAGACCCCTATGGTCGCGGGTCCATTATTTTGGGGACTAATGGGGGCGTACCGAAGGCCTATTTTCTACCAGTGTTATGAAGTGCAAGCATATAGATTATGAGTCCATTATATCTTTTTAGCACATAATTGAGGAGATTTTGGAGGTACTTACGATTTGTTGTCGATCCAATTCACTTCCACCACTAAAGAATAATAGAAAGAAAAAGAAGATAACTATAGTGCTTGCAGTGCTAAGAAGCTTTTTCCTAAAGGGCATTAAAGGGATCCGTCCGTTGGTGTACAAACAACTAATTAAATAGTTTCTTTAATGAAAAAATAGGTAAACTTATTCTGTCATCAAATCTTTAATTATACATATGTTTCGATAAAATACAAACTTTTTATGGAAAATCCATTAAAAAAATTAACGTTAAGCAAAGCAATACATATCAGATTGAGATCTGCTCACAATACAATTAACTAATGTTAAGATCTTACACATATATGCAAAGAGAATAAGTGAAACGTGATCTCGGAGATGTCCCAAATGAACGGTAAGAAGGGATGGAACAATTCTAGTTGTACTACGTTAGCCACAAATGTTGTACGATATGCTTCTAGCACCTAGTCTTTTCGACACATGTACATATTGAGGCAAGAAGGCTTTTGGTACTTCAGTAATAAATGAATAAGTCCTCCCATATTTCCTGAGAATCATCAAATGCTAAGTTTCATGGTACTCCATTTATTTCTTGCTTCATTCTGTAATGCACTTTCCCAAAAGGAGAGCATCGCAAGCAAATACTCTTTGATTACCTTGTTGATGCACCTATTAGTGTAGAACGAAAGAGAATGAAACCATCATAAGTGGAGATGAGGTGCAACTAATATACCAAGAATAAGAAACGTTTTAATATACTACCCCGTCTCTAGGGAAATAATAGTTTGGTTCACTTCACATAAAAGTTGCATAAGTAGCACTACCCAGCATGAATAAAGCAGAGATGAACTCACCTATTCGAAGTCTAGTAATTTGATTTACCGTGATCTTCTACAGGTCTAATATTGCCCACAGTCACCCAAATAGATGTAGTTACCCTGGCCATTTGAAGGTAAACTTTCAATACTACTCAAAACCACTCTCATAGCAATTGACAACTATTGACGGACAAAAGGAAAGATTGACATTTACATATTGAGAGTAGTTTAACTTTTCATGATGGTAAAATATTGTCTGCTGATCTGTACGTGCAAAAAATGTAATAGGTAAGAGCGAAATGAAGATGTACATCTAGTAATATAAAATGTGTCAACATACGCAGGACAGTAATAATGTATGACCGGGTGAGTTGAAGGGGTTTGCCTGGAGAAATAGTATTGCAAAGAGCTTGAATTTAGGATTTAAATCCACATGCAAGTCTAGTGCCTAATTGCAAGTCCTGGAAAAAAGATTCATAACCATCTGTAGAATGAAAATATTTGTAGAATCATGATGGAAACTAGTAGAGGTGTTAAGTGGAAAATAAGTTCATCGATTTTGGAGGTTCTACCTAGTTCTCTTATTAAAATGAAATATCATAACACTGTAGTTAGTGTACATTCAGGTTCAGACAAATGATTTGGGGTGGTTTTGTACTAAAGAAAAAAAAAATCTTGCATATAGGGTAGGAACGAAGATAATCATCAAAAATGGTTTTTCAACAAATTATAATAATGGATGCCCTTACATATTGTTACATTTGCTTATAGAGATCGGCATGAACATCTGCATGTCATATTGCTGATAGTAATGTAGTGAAATCTAAGACGACACATCAGCTAAGATCCAACCACGCTGACCCAGGAATGCGGGGGGGATTAGAGAATGCATGAGTAGGTGGCAAGCGGCGGCTTCAGGAGCATTGCAGAGGAGTCAATTATGTCAGACTGGCCGCTGTTGGGAAGAGGATCGAGCGGAGAGGCTGCTGTCGTCCAGGATTATGTGCTTGAATTCTTGAAATGGAGAAGCCGGAATACATGGCGACGGCGGATCTGTGTGACCTAAGGTAGGGAGAACCAAGGAAGGTCGACTATGGACGACGGGTACACCGCACATATAAGGTGGTCCGCAAGAGACACTAGTAAAAAAACATATAGTTTTACCTCTAGTCCCCAATAGCTATCTAACCGGGACCAAAGGGGGCGGGGCAACCGTTCGCATCGCCTCGAACCCTTTTAGTCCCGGGTCGTAAGATGACCCGGGACTAAACGTTTTCTGGCAACCGTTCGCCTGGTGTGAGAACGTTTAGTCCTAGGTCGTAATACGACCCGGGACTAATTAAATACCCTAAACCGTTTGCCTCCCGCACTTTGGAAGTTGTTCCACCGCTGGGAGAGGCTTAAAAATAGAGAACTCTCTAATTGCTACAGTACGCGTGCCACTCTTCTTGTTCCTCTTGCTCTCTTCTCCTCTTTTCCATTCTCCATCATGGATCGGTATGCAATTTAGTTGTTGAAAGTGCCCACACATTATAGGCCTCTCGAAGCCGCCTACACGAACGAGAGCTTCCGGGTCCCGGGTCTTCTTAACCTCTTGAATAAATGGCTTTTCTAGGATGGTGGGAATTTTCTTGGCCTTGATCTTGAATACACGGCCAATCAAAAAAATGTGGCCGTCATCCAAATTGCTCACAAGAGGTGTCATTATCTTCCAATGAGCAAGGTAAACACACACTTCTCCAATCGATCTTGCTCTCCTCTCTTTCTTTTCCTATTTCTCCTCTCTTATTTTGATTCTATATATAGGATAGGAAATTGCATAGGATAGCAACATATGTATCCATGTGTATTCATATAGCAATGTATCCATTTGAATCCCATATGTATCCATTTGAATCTCATTTTGTTCCCATTTCAATCCTACATGCATGTTCCATTTTGTTCCCATTTGAATCCTATAAACATGTGCATTGGAAAGAATAAACATTTTGCAGCGGTGCTTAACATTTATTTCATTTGTTGTTGCATTAAAACAATATACTTCTTGTAGCTGTATTAATATTTGTTTCATTTGTTGTTTCATTGAAACAATGTACTTGTTGCAGCGGTATTAACATTTGTTCCATTTTTTTTGTTGCAATAGTGACACATATTTTCTAGAACTCCTGGATTTCCTTGTCAATAGCGGCATACCTTTTGCTAATGTTGATATAATGAATGAAAAGTTGAAGATGAAAAACACCTGGGGTATTGAGATACCATCTCAGTGCCATATTGATATCCATAACCTGTTCCAGCTTCAGGATGAAAGGACTTCCATGGCTGATATGGAAACCGCATTGATCGACGAGGCATACCGTGACATGAAAAAAAAATTCCCTAGTTAGCAGCACAATTTTTAGGAGAAGAGTCAACTTGACAAGATCAGCATTGATTATGCAGCTATCGATGGATACATTTCCTACGAGTTGTACCGTATTATCAGTATCCTCGGCTATGGGCAGTGTCATCTAGTGCCCCAGTCTCCTACTATTTGGGATTCAGAGGATGAGCTCGAGTAGTTGGGAGCCTCTCGTGACACTGTGTCACCTAGTTAGTTCTATTATAATTAGTACCGCGTGTGTGTCGTCACTATATATATTATGTACTACTTGGGATCGAGGCTCTCGTGAAGTGATGTTTTGTGTGTTTAATTTATATTCCTTAGAAGACTTTATTTAGTACTATATAATATATGTATTAATTATGTCACTTTTTAATTATATATGATCTGAGCAAACTTAATGAAGTAATTGATGTATATATGATGAAATTTCGAAAATTTAATTTGACATCCGAGCTATGTTGAAATGTGGAGTAAGAGAAAAAATATCTATCTGATGATATGCTGAAATGACTAACCTTTTGGAGTCATTTTTTGTACATATCGATCTATATATAATGATGAAAAATATGACATGGAAGTCGATCATATATATTTGAACTTCTCTCATTTTTCTAATCAATTTAGACAATATCATTTTCAATTTTTTGATTTTACGGATTTCTAGATACGAATTATTCAATATTAAAAAGCAACAAAATTAATTATTATTTAAATTAATTAATGATTATTTGAATTCAAGATTATTATGAATTATTTATTTTTGTTTAACTAAATAAATTTTTGAATTCACAAAATAAAGACGTGCGACATCATAGTTCAAAGGTTAACATGATTGACATCATACTATTGTCAGTAAAACAAGATTTGTGTTGAAAGTGGAGTAGTCTGAGGATGAGTGACCTACTGGGAAGTGTCAGTTCAGAGTGAAAGAAGAGTGGTTAGAGTTAAAAATAATAGAGACTAACGACGAATGATTAGAGTTATAAATAATTGACTAAATAAAAAGGAAAATAAAAAATAAAAAATTATTTAGTCTCGGGCTGTAGTACCACCCGGAACTAAAAGTCGTCCAGCCGGAGCGGCCCCGTGAGTGGCCTCTAGTTCCGGCTCGTGGCGCACCAGGATAAGGGGGGGTCTAGTCCCGATTGAGTAGTCCCGGATATAAATCCGGAACTATAGCCCGTTACGGCCTAGGACTAGAGGTCCGTTTTCTACCAGTGAGAATAATAAGACAAACGGGCGGCCTCCATAGGTGAGTTCCCATTGGTAACAACGTTCCACTCCGCTGCTACCATTTGAATAAACGGCCATCTAGGACAGAAATTAGCTTTGTTCTTTTCTTCTGGTTTTCTCATGATATGAAAATCTCCACCCACCAGTAGAGATTCATCTTCACTGATACGAACTAGTTCTACCAGGAACTCATGCTGGTGAGCCTCTTTAGCAGCTCCATAAACTGCTACTAGATCCCATTCAAAACCATCCGGTATAGATCTAACGTGAAACTTTACACAGAAATCTCTAGTGTCAACCTTTCGAACTTGGATGATCAAAGCATTGATACGTATGAACATGCCACCCGACCCCATGAGGTGAAGAAAAAAACCAGTAGAAGTCCATCCCTCGTACTAAATGGTTTAAAAAATGGGATCAAAATTAGCCCTAGCCGTCTCCGATAAGGTGATAAATTCTAGCTTTTGTTCCCTCACCGTCTCCTGAACAATAAAATGTTTACCCGGATCTCTGAACCCCTACTGTTCTAGAAACAACCTTTAATTCCTTGCATTGAAGCTAATCAAGATGTTTTTTTGAGTCGAGCACTCTGTCTTCTCTTAGAATTAGAGAGTACCTTTCTTTTTAGGAATTTTTTTCTCAGAGAGAATAGACAGATCTGTTTGAGCATCCATGTTCTCCTCGTCCTCATAGTCACCAGATAGATAGGCAATTGCATTACACTACATTCTCATACTCCTTACCGACTATTTCGACAGTGTGAGGTTCATAAGATTCTTAAGCACATGACCTAACTTCTTTTTCTGGTGAGCTTCATAAAGCACGGACTTTCCATGCTTGTGACGTAGAAACCGAGTGCCTTGCAATTCTGCATCGCATAGTTAAACATCTGCTATTCCTGCGGCTATGTGATGCAGTATATGCACGAGACCGGTACGTTGGCTTGATATACCAAGCACTTATGATGTCTCCCACTCCCATAGGTGTCAATCTCCCACAAAGGAATATCAAACGAGATTGTTTCCTTTCTTTCATTGTTGCTTGTTTTGAGTCAACTAATAAATTACGAAGCAGGTATAGAGTTGTGTTTGAGTGTGAAGGTGCTGGAGTTGGGTTTGTGGTTCTCTTGTAGGCACACCTATTATGTGAGCGTGGGAAAAATTAGATAGATCGTTGCTACTACATGTGGTAAATGATAGCGCAATAATAACTTGAGTAGTACTGCTATATGGTTGTAGACTGCAACACTAGTACTGTTTGATGTGATGGAACTGGCTCGGTATGACTTATTTGGCTCATAACTGAACGATATTTATCTCATAGAAAAACTGAACCACCTCTATAAATAATATGCATATGTGATTCATGCGTTATAATTTCTGATGTATGCTTTCACTTCCCTGGTATATATGAAGGTGTAGTGATACTTAGATACAGGTCTTCCCTAGCGGAGGAAAATCCCATGCACCCAAACAAAAAAATGTAGCTAGATGATCAGGCCCATCTCGAACAAAACCTTCTGAGCTAGGATGCGAATACTAGCATGTGTTCTCAGGAGTGTGCTTATGATGGTTGCTCTTAGTGATGGTCCTGACAATCCTAAATGGAAACTCACAAAATCTGGCTGCTTTACTGTTAAATCAATGTACTCCAGGCTATCCTCCTCTGCTGTGGATATGTCCTTTGTACAGTTGTGGAAAGCAAAAATTCCTCTCAAAATCAAGGTTTGGTTGTGGCTAATTTGGCAGAAATATATTTCCACTAAAGATAATATGAGAAATAGGAAGTGGAGAGGGGATTTTACTTGCAGTTTCTGTCCTGCCTATGAAACCATCCACCATCTTTTTTTCTCTTGCCCTGCTGCTGTGTTTATGTGTGGGGGGGGGGGGGGTTCTCTGCTCTGTTCTTGGGGTCTCCCAACGACCAGTCAATTTTACTCAGTATTTTTGGTGGATTGCGAAAACTATCTCTACTTCTGCTAATTTGCATGTAGTTTTGATTGTTGCCTTTTGCTGGGCAATCTGGAAAACTAGAAATAGGCCGTGTTTCGATAAGAATTCATATCTTCCCCTGTTGAGCTTGTTTGTTACATGTCTCGTCCCTTCATTATTGGGCAGTCTCCAAGCAGATGGCGAAAGGGAGCAAGTCGAGGAAGGGGCCAGGTTGATCCAAGATGTTGCACATGGCAGCGCACGATCGAGTCCAGCGAGGTGCGACCAGGCAGGCTACAATTGGAAATGATGTTGAAGAAGATGTTGATGTCGTTGGTTGATACCTGTCTCTCTTCCGTGAGACTTTGTAAAACTAGCAAACTTAGCTCTGTCCCTTGGTTCGCGGTAGATGCACGTGTGTGGTGCATTAGCGGTGCTGTTATTTTGTGCTACTTGTTACTACTCGCCGTTTGTGTTGGGGAGGGGATTGGGGGCTCTCCTTCCTCTCGAGGGATTTGAGTCTGTTTCCAAGCACTCTAGCCCTTTTGGGTTGTTTTTGTTTCTTTTGCTACCAAAGACCTTTGTTCTGTTATGGTCTATAATGGAATCCGGCTCCGTTGGGGTCGTTTGTAAAAAAGGATGCGAATACTCATTGACATTGGTCAGTATGAGTAGATTTTATGGTTTTAACCATCGGCATGTCTAAGGAGATTACTAGCACGCACTAGATGGCACAACAAGTGCATTGGCTCCATCAATACATGGAATCGGTGGATTTTTATACCAACCTTTTGTTTCTTCCAGCCATGAACATAGCAATGTTGATTCTTCTAACCGAAGATATAGTTGGTTCAGATCTACTCTCCGAATAAAGCTTGATGTTATTCTAAACATACCATATGCTATTTTCCTGTTTGGAATGGTCGAACTTGTTTCTTTTTTACCATAAAAAGTGTTTGTGTCTGTGTGTGCGTGAGAGCATTTCCATGCATGCAATTGTGCTAGTGGTAATCATACTTGTTGTTTTTTACAAGGAATATATCTTCGTTCGATATTTTTTCCTAATTTAAAGGTCAAATTGCCGGCCTTGTTTCCTTGTTCATTCGTTTTGGACTAATTTGAATTGGATAATTTGTTTGCATGACCTCAAGTACAAGACTAAGACACATCACACACAAAAAATCCTTGGGTCAAACAATAGGTTAAAAAGGGTGAACTTGTTTGTTTTTCCTATATTGAGGAAACTGTTGGTTGAACCCTATAGCAAAGTTTTTTAAAAAGCACTGAACAGTTTGTTGAACATGGAAAAACCGGAACCAGCGACCTTGTTGGTCTGTTAAGGGTTGTGGACCATCCCCATGAACCGGGAAACAACAAGGCGGTTTTTGACTTTCATTGTAACCGGCAAAAAAGATGGCTATCAGTGAGCCATCAGGTGCACTGCCAATTCCAGAAATACCACGTCCTTGATTTTTTTTAAGAGTGACTAATACGGGGTCAAATTTTTAAAGAGAATAAATCTACCCCTATTCAGTCCATCGACCGCACTCTCTTTCCCTTGGCCTGCCGCCACTAGAACTGGCCGATGCGGCATTGCCCTCGCAGTTTGAATCCCACCGGGCACCGCTTGAGCATTCGCTTGGCTCCTTGTCCTTGGGGTGCTGCTGCTAGATATTTCGGGCTGACAATGCTGCTCCTCGTTCGAGTCGCGCTATCGCTTGCCGGGCTGGAGTCCCTCCCAGTCTGACGTCACTGCCGCTATGGCTGTTCTCGTTCTGACGTTGTTTCCATATCTATGTGCTTACCCCGCCTCCCAACAAGCGCAGCTGAATTTACTCTAACATGTGTAGCCAGGCTTATTTCCGCCTCCAATCATTTGGCTGACTCTGACCTGAGTCACGTACGTATAACACACTCTAGTGTGTAACTCAGGGTTCTTGGTAATGGTTGCCTGGTTAGGTACCTCCACCATAGCTCAGGTTCTTGGTAATGGTTCGAGGAAGTGACTGCCGAAAATTATGTTTGGACGCAGGTGGAACCACATATATATGTGAGTACATGGGAGGTCAAAAGTTAAAAGATTTTCCCTGTTCAGTTTCTTTTGTATTGAAGCTGGCTTCTGTTAATAGCATTTGGCCTAAAAAAACCGTTCCACAAACTTGGAGACAATTTTTAAATAATTTTATGTGCAATGACTTTCCATGCTTGTGATGTTAATAATGAATAATTTTATTTATTAATCACATGATTATCTACCTGAATTTCTAACCACGGCTAAGACATGTAGACTTACCGGGGATGGGGTGTACCTTGTACTTGACAGTTATAAACGGAACCTAGGTTCCACCATACCCAATAACTTTTCTCTCCTTCAAGATCGTATTTCAAGCTTCCATAAATTAATAATCATACATGCATGTCGTTATGTAATAGAAAATAACTTGTGCAATATTGCATATCTTGTTCAAAAGCAGTTTCACGGGTCATATGGAAACCAGGTGATTCACACTTTTGGACCGGCCTAATGACGAATAAGAATAAGTTCTTCCGCTATGGGCTATTTAAGATTATGGATGGATCACAGATAAGTTTCTGGGAGGACAAATGGTTGGATAGCACCACACTCCGATAACAATATCCGACCTTATACAATATTGCACGACATAAGGATGATACGCTGGCTTCGGTTATGCAAACATCAACTCCTAATGTGACGTTCAGATGAGATCTCATTGGTCCACGACTTTTTGTCCTGGAACACACTGGTCGATAGATTGACTTCCATCAATGTGACACCAGGAACAATGTGACACCAGGAAAGATGAGTTTCAGTGGAACTAACTAAGAACGGAGTGTTCTCGGTAGATTCCATGTATAGAGCTATGGTCCAATCGGATATACTAGTCGATATCTTGGAAAAATTATGATTTATGAAGGTACCATTGAAGATTAAAATTGTTGCGTGGTATCTTCGTAAAGGGTTCATACTAACAAAGAATAATCTTGTCAAAATTAATTGGCATGGAAGTTCATAGTG
Organism: Alopecurus myosuroides; assembly: GCA_028641055.1. NCBI lineage: Eukaryota > Viridiplantae > Streptophyta > Magnoliopsida > Poales > Poaceae > Alopecurus > Alopecurus myosuroides. The sequence goes on along the minus strand of JAPCYS010003986.1, from coordinate 31,834 downwards.
TGTTTTTAGTTCTCATGATAAGACAGTTAAACACTTATTCTTTGACGATTGCACATTTGCCCGTTTTATATGATCCACTATTCAAATGGCTTCGAACCTTTATCATCCCACATCTGTTGCGAATATTTTTGGTAACTTGTGAAATGAGGTCGATAAAAGGTTAAAAATTATTATTAGGGTAGGAGCTTTTTCCGTTATATGGTCGCTCTGGGTATATAGAAATGACAAGATTTTTAGTGGTAAAAATTGTTCTCGTATGCAGTTTCTATTCGATGCACATGTATTCTTTGTTCGTGCTCCACATTACAACGGGGGGAGTTTTGAGACCTTTTTATGGAGACGTGTGCACGGCTACAGCAGTTGGCGAGGGATATTTTTATCCCATATGGATGGTCACTTGATCTACATATAGCAGCTACATAGTTGTCGACAATCTATGTCTTCATGATTTGTTTAGACTCGTCGTTTATTTGTTTTTTTTTCCTGTTGCTGAATTTTGGCTGTGTGCATTGTCATGATGCAGAGGCCGGGTGTAATGTTTAAAGTTCTTCAATAAGAAAATCCCTTTGTAAAAAAAAATCTAGTGACGAGAATATGCAAACTGGACACATATAACAGGATAACACATCTTTCTGTTAAGTTTCAAATTTTGAAACTTACTATGCAGCCCGAGTATTTTGTGATAAATAGTCATATTTAACTTCTAAACTTGACATATATAAACTTGTGTCCATTTCTATTTGTTTCGTAATTTTTTGAAACATGGAAACACGGCTTTCTGCGCCCTAAAAAAGTGTTGTTTCAGGGTTCTGCTATACTCGGTTCGGGAAATCGGGGCAAAGTAAATATGCAGGGCGGACATCAACAGTCCATCGACTTACTCTGCATCATGCAGCACCGGATGGGTAGTCACCTTTCCATTGTGTGCTCCTCTGCATGGAAGGTTTGGACCTCGATCGATGACGGGGTTGGTAGCTCGGTTTCGACACGTCTCTCCTGGTTTCTTCGACAAGCAGCAAGCAATCGAGGCATTCTTTGCGTGGCTAGGCAGCGCAGAGTGGTCCTGTCAATCGAGGCTGCCATGCGAGAAGTGTGCCAGCTAATAGAAGTGCTACCCATCTGAAACAACTCAGTTTCATCTATAGTAGATTAGCTGTTGGCCCAACCTATCACGCACAATCCTGATGTCTCACACGCCCATGTACATCTGACATTAAGAATTGAAAACAAAGAGTAGATCCTATTTGTACTTGATTTCAGCACATCCGATCACTGAAGATGAACATGGAGTGAAGAAATGGGCTTATAGCTGTGATGTCTGACTGTGTTGGGAGTTCGTGGTTTTGGGGTCCTCTTATAGGAACATCTATTAGTCGCACATGGGTTAGTTCAGATAGGTCTTAATTACTATACTACACGTCGGTAACGGATGCTCAAAATAACTCACGGCCAAATGCCTGCAAGGCTAGGGTGCACCATTGAATGTTCTTCTCTAGTCCTCCCTCCGTTCGATATTAGATGACTTTGGAATGGATGTATCTAGCACTAAAATATGTCTAGATACATCCAATTCAAAGTCATCTAATATGGAACGGAGTGAGTATGATTTAACTTTTTTTTTTGAAATGGAAGCCTTTAGGTCTATAGTTTTAAATAGTCGGCTATAGGTTTTTTGAGAATCTCGGAGCTAAATGAATTCATGTACAATTTTCGGCTATAGCCCTAATTAGCCCGGCTATAGTCCTATTTTAAAGGTCGGAGCTATTTTCTATAACCGTCTATTTAAAACATTGTTTGGCCCCATCCTCTGCATCGAAATGATGCACACAGCCGGTCTTTATTAAAAAACGTATCAAACGTTTTCTGTATTTTACAAATCACGGATCATATAAAGTGGCCATAAAAATTAACCACTCGAAAATCGTAGCTCTACGCATCAATTCTCCTAGCATTAAGCCACCACCCCGTCAGTGGATTACCCGAATGACCGCCATCATTCGAGCAGAGACCGTATCCATAAGTCCTTGCTGGTCCGCCGGAAGCAGAAAGGGCCACATGTGGATAGAATACACTGTCTTGTTGACTAGCTGCAACTTTCTTGTTCAAAACCACATCATTTCAACTATTCCATATTGTCAAAAGAAAAGTAGACATATCAATCCCATTAAGCCAGCTACCAAACATGTTCACAATGCTAGTGGGCGGATAAATATTAAAGGTAAAATGGATAAGCCTCCAAACATCTATAGCAAATACACATGAAAAAAATAGATGTTCCACGGACTCATTCTTATCACAAAGCACACATTTCTTACCCCCAATCCATCATCTTTTAGTCAAGTTGTCTTTTGTTAGGATTACCTTTCGATTAAGGAACCATAAGAAAAATTTAATTTTAAGAGGACATCCCCAGCATGTTAGAAGAATGCAATGGTTGGATCCTATAGTGGCCGACAAGGAAGGTTCATTTTGACCGAATTCGCTACTAAGGTAAAAATTGATCCAATAGCGTAATGTTATCAATCCTCTTGATTAATGGCATAATTTCTAATATTTTTAATCTTCGAGCGCATTGCATCCATATGGATCTTGTGTACATCGATGACATCGGCAATATCCAACTACAATTTCATCTTCTGTTCTTCAATTCTATTGAATATTTTTTTCAAATAATTTTTTTCTTTTTCAACTAAATTTAACCTTTCGAAAATAGGGTCGGTTCGAATTTTCGGTTCACATACCTCCTAGATAAAACTATTTATGTCAAGTGGGTCGGTATAATTTTCATAAACACTAAATGAAACAAATAGTTATAAAAGATAATATACCACATCCGAATTATAGACTGGACGAGGCCTACGGGGGAGGATATCAAAACCATGTCATACAAGTAGTATTAGGAAGTTCTCACACTAAACTAAAGACTAAACCTGGCTACCACCAAAGTAACACTAAAACCTAGCTAGCACACTAACACGCACTAATACTACCACTAAGAAACATCCTAACACACACACTAACTCACTAACACTACCGTTAACCTCCAAATGTATGAGGTTCGCTACAAACAACAAATGACAGTGCTACAATCGCTCATCGGCATTGCTACAAATAGCTAGGGGCGGTGCTACAAGCGCCTTTGCGAAGAGCGCCTTCTCCGGCGACGGCCGTGGCTCTCGGAGGTAGTGACAAACCGACGCACAACTTTTGTGTGATGCTTTTTGAATAGTTCGAGGGACCTGGGCAGCTGCTGCAAGCCGGAGCTAGAGTTTTCTTGTAGGCGATGGTCGGAGCATGAAAGAATTTTCTTGTCGGCAGTTGTCGTCGTATGGGGAGCTCTGCAGCATCGTTGAGCGGGGTCTATGCAAAGCCATGGGGAGGACTGTGTGGGAGGAAGAGGCGTAGCGAAGCGAGAGCTTGTTTTTTACAATGCCATCCGGGGTCACAGTAGTTGATCTGACGTTTATAAATAACACACTAGATGGCTGGGAAGTTTGGTGATCAGGGCTTTGGATCCCCCTGGGGACGCTCAGCAACCACTTTAATTATGGACTAACTAGCAAAAATACTCGTGCTTTGCTACGAATTTATTTATATTATGGCATGGTCTTAACGTATCATATCACTAGTGCAGAACAGGGCATTAGCTCCGGTTGGGAAGTGCCTTATGCCCCGGCTTCCCAACCCGGTTTGCCAAACCCGGGCTAAAGGCCCCCTTATGCCCCGGTGGGCTTACCAACCGGGGTAAAAGGGCGGCGTGGCGCCCTTTTACCCCGGTTGGTAACACCAACCGGGGCAAAAGGTTCTCTATTTTGTTAGTTGTTTTCATGTTCTCTGCAGTAGATTAGAAATTCTATTCTCTTTTCTGTTTTCCTGTTCTCTGCACTAACCATTTATAGTAAGAAAGATAAAAAATTATCGAACAAAAACACAGATGAAAACGAACAATAACATAAACATATAGTCTGCCACGAATACAGATATTGTTCGACACGATGACATAATTAAACATAGTTTGACACAAACATAGTTCGACACAAACATAGTACGACATATAAATAGAGCGACATAAGCATAGAGCGACACAAACATACTACACCTCGGCGTCGGAGGCAGCCTTGCCCGAGCTACACTCGCCGGAGTCGGACTTCTCAGCCTCGAAGGCGGGGTTGCTGTCAGACGAGCTATCCTGGCAGCAAGGGGGGCGGACTAAGGTGTCGTCAAAGATCTTCACCTCCAGCACGTTGTCCTCCGTGTCGTCGTTGATGTACCTGAATGTGAGCATGTTACCCGCATCCACGTTGTACATGCGCGCGAACTACCCCCACCCATGGTGCAGGTAGAGGTCATCGTCACGTCGCTGCAGGACCACGTGAAAGGGCCCGTTCCGCAGTGGGTGGAACAGGTGGACGTAGAACTCCGGTAGGCGGAGACCGTCATCCTCCTCCTCCTCCTCCTCCGCTGCTGTTGTCTCCTCCGCTGCAGCAACAACGCCGCGCCATGCACCGCGTGATACCCCGCGTGCAGCGCGTGCTGCCCCCCGTGCTCCGCGTCCACGTCCACGAGCTGGAGGCGCCGCTTCCTCCTCCTTGATGGCTAAGATGCCACCACGTCCACGCGCTGTACGCGATCCACGTGGACGTCCACGTCGACGTCCACCACGTGGTACGACTATGTTTTCTTCGACGCGGACGGCGCCGCACGCACCGGCAACACGCACACTGCGTCGTGGAGCTCTCTCCATGGCTATAAAAATGTATAACATCATAAGTAATTGTCATAGTCGCACTAACTAATAGCATCCATTTCATCAGTTCGCAACAATTGCATATAATCTAATAAAAATATAGCTAATAGCATCCATTTCATCAAAATTGGTGCAAATTTCATCAATTTCCTCCAAACCTCTAACTAATTTTTTGTGAAGTTGGACCTTCATATTTTGTGCTTGTTACGAGGTAGTACACGTGATGGCGATGCGGGGGGGGGGGGAAGAAAGGGTTTCTGGACATCTTTAAAACTAAACAAAATTATATATGTAATATAGTGAGATCCGAAAAAATTTGGACCCTTTTGTGCACATCCATAACCGCGACATTCTTCATAATCCCGGACGGGATTTCTGAGGAATATCACCATTACGAATGTGCACCAAAGAGTTCAACTTCGTTCGGATCTCACCAACCATATAATATTATATATGTGACGTTATTTAGTTTAAAAAAAGTCCAGAAACACTCGCATTCTTTTCCCCGGATCACCACCGCCTGTAGTACCTCTCCTTAACAGGAACAAGATGGTCATCGGTCTGTGTGCCTCATACTTAAATAGCTAATGTACTATTAAAATAGCTAATGGTACTACAATATGCCTCTAGCTAATACATCACGATCGAATAATATCACTTATACATAGCTCAGGTTCATTTTATTTAACCCTAATACATCACGATCGAATAATATCACTTTTACATATTCATGGAACATCTCTCAAACTAATTAACTCCGACTGGGTCCTAAGCCGCGGGGTGCTGAGTCGCGGGTGCTACGCATCCATAGGTAAGAAACCCTCACAAGATCATAGCTCACGTGGTAAAGAACCCTCCGAATAATCGACCAACCGCTGCTATACTCTCTATCGAGCAAGTACATGTAGCGACGGATGTGTTCGTCCTCCTCCCTGATACGCTGATGTACCACCTCCTCAGGGGACGGCTCTCTCCGCACCGACCGTGGCCCACGCAATCGCCACCAAATAATATCTGGGTCGACCACGTCACCCGGATTTCTGATCAAGCCGCGTGTCCCGATAGTAAGGACCTCCCTGTGCCAGCCCGGTGGGGCCTAGTCCCGGACATCGCCCATCGGGTCCAACAGAGATATCGTCGCCAAGAAACATAAACTAAAAACACATGCATGATATATGGACTAAGTAAATATTACTAATTAAATAAAAATTCACTAAGTAAAAATTCTACTAATTCCTATATTATAAAATTCATCTAATGGTACTAAGAAAAAAAAATAGCTAATAGCTATAATTGTAGTAAGAAAAACAAAAAATGGTACTAAAAAAATAGCTAAGTCCAAAACTTATTTTTTTTATGTCCAAGACCTAAATTTTTTCCTCTAAACCTATAACTAATTTTTTTCTCTAAGTGATCTAATACCTAAACTAATTTTTTTCTCTCTAAGTGAGCTAATGGTACTAACAGTACCTAATACTAACATCACCATATTACTAATAGTGCTAATATTAATCTAACACTAATACTAACAATGTAATTAAATTAGTTAACTAAAAAAATTACGATTGTTGAGGAGGAGGGCACGACGGCGAGGAGGCGATCTCACCTCAAGTAGGAGGGCACGGCGGCGAGGAGGAGGGCTTGGGAGCGGGCGGAACGCGAGGAGGCCGGCGGCGATCTCTCGGGCGGCGCGGAGGAGAGGAAGGACGGCGCGGGAGGAGGCGAGGAGGCCGGCGGAGGAGGACGGATGGCGCAGGCGCGGAGAAGCACGGGCACGGGCGCGGGCGTAGCGGCGGCGAGGATCCCTGCTTCGAAATCGGGCAGCCTCACAGCGTCGCTCTGGATTTCGGTGCCGGGACTTAGCGAAAACTGTTGCGTTGTCCCGGGCGGTTTCTCCGCCCGGGGTTATATAGGCGGGGGTCTTTTTCCCTGGTTGGTAACACGAACCGGGGCAAAAAGCCCAAATTTTCGTTTTTTTTGTCCTGCCGCCATTTTTTTCCCTACCTCGTTTCAAATACTTTTTCAAATATTTTTTAAAATACATTACAAATGATTTCTAATTTGGAGAAACTTTCAATATGAAATATGTTTAAAATTTCATAAACATTTCGAATACAATTTCTGTTTTAGAAAATAATTATTCTAACTATTTAAACTAGTAACAATTTTTAAATTTTCAAACATTTTAAAAAATCTAGTTTATGAATGGTTTTGAATTTGGAGAAACTTTCAATATGAGAAGTGTTAAAAATTTCTTAAACATTTCAAATACATTTTCTATTTTAAAAAATAATTATTCTAACTATTTAAACTAGTAACAATTTTTGAATTTTCAACCATTTTAAATACCTAGTTGATGAATGGTTTTGAATTTGGAGAAACTTTAAATATCAAAAGTGTTTAAAATTGCATAAACATTTAAAATACATTTTATGTTTTAGAAAATAATTATTCTAACTATTTAAACAAGTAATAATTTTTTAAACGTCATCCAGAGCAGGAAGAAGAAGAAGAGGAAGAGATTTGTAATGTTTTACACATGATATGGATAATCTGTAATGTTGTATACATTATTACAAAATAGTCTAGCAATATTACATGAACAATGAAGGTTTAATACGTTATCACCAACTAGTGCCGCCATTGTTTACTTTTCTGTCGTAGCGATGGAGCATCTTCATTATTCAACGCGATGCTTGGGTCAGTTTTCACTCTGAAGGGCGGAATTTCTTCGAAGTTATTATAATCTTCTGAGATGTCTGTCTTGTCCTCAAATCCACAATGTTTATTTTCTTTGAAAGAATTATGTGCCGCTTTGTCTCACCGCATGATGTACTAGAATTCTTATTTTTTTTTTCTTTTCCTCGGTTAGGTAGACATGTTGTTCGCATAGAGAACTTGAGCCACATCTTTGGCTAGGACGAATGGTTCGTTTCTATACCCAAGATTGTTGAGATCCACTGTTTTTATTCCGTACTGCTGGTCTACCTTTACTCCTGTCATCTTGACCCATTTGCACCGAAACAGAGGGACCTTAAAATTAGGTCGATAGTCAAGTTCCAATATCTCCTCTATGTAACCATAATATGTGTTCCTTTTTCCATTGTACCCGGTTGCATCGAAACGGAGACCACTATTCTGGTTGGTGCTCTTTTTATCTTGTGCGATCGTGTAAATGTATTCCCATTTATCTCGTACCCTTAGAAAGTCAGTATAGTCGAACATGGTGACCTGGCCAACAAGTAGAGCTGATCTCCAACTATGTTGTTATTCATGAGTTTTGTCCGCAACCAGACGTTGAAACAATCCATGTGTTCACCATTAATCAAGGATTCAGACAGCCCCGGGTTTTTGGACCGTATAATATTCTTGTGTTACTCGATATAAGGAGCCACCAAGGTGGATATTTGAAGAACTGTGTAGTGTGCTTTAGTGAAAGAATATCCGTCCATAAATATCTTTGCTTTCCTTCCTAGCGTTCCTTTTCCACTCATTCTTCCCTCATGCCGCGATTCGGGAACACCAACCGACTTAAGGTTTGGAAGAAATTCAACACAAAACTCAATTACCTCCTCTGTTCCATGACCCTTGGAGATGCTTCTTCTGGGTTAGCACAAACATATTTCTTTAAGACTCCCATGAACCTCTCAAAGGGGAACATATTGTGTAGAAACACATGACCGAGAATGGTAATCTCTTTGACTAGGTGAACTAGGAGGTGTGTCATAATATTGAAGAAGGATGGTGGGTACGATAACTCGAAGCTGACAAGACATCGGACCACATCTGTCTGTAACGCTGATAGACTTTCTGGATTGATTAACTTATGAGAAATTGCATTGAGGAATGCGCATAACTTCACAATGGGTAGTCAAACATTTTCTGGTAGAATCCCCCTCAACGCAATCGGAAGCAATTGTGTCATCAACACGTGGCAGTCATGAGACTTCAGGTTTTGGAATATTTTTTCTCCGCCACATTTATTATTCCCTTTATATTCGACGAGAAGCCAGAAGGGGCCTGTTGGGGGAATAGGTAAGGGGGAGCCTTACGAGCCACCCATATAAACCGTAAAATACCCCATCCGGTCTAAGGTGTTTAACCCGGGTTATGTTAAGAACAACCGGGTTAAAGCATGTTCACTAAAGCAGAGGAAGATCCGGGTTACGGTGAGTATCACCCGCGCGGAAAGGATAAAGGAACCGGCCCAAGGCCTAGGATGGAAGACATGGAGGCCTAGGGCCTGGAGAGCAATTCAAGGCCGGAAGAGAGTAACCGGGTCATAACAAGAACCGGAACTAGGGGGCCGGGAACCAGAGAAGGCTAGGACTCCGAGGACGGGTGTGACCCGGACTTCCCTGTAACCCGGAGGTCTCGTCCACTTTATAAGACGAGACCCTAGGACGTAGAAAGATAAGCTCTAAGTCGATAGAAAGGTAACTCGAAACATCGAGAGCCGGAATCACCCTTTGTAATCGAGACCTTGTTTCCTGATCGTAAGGCAGGAGTAGGTTTTACCCTCAATCGAGGGGCCGGACCTAGGTAAACTCGCGTCTCTCATTTCCAGCTTAACCCTTTCGAACTTTCGCACAGTAGCAATGGCCTCGCAATCTAGTTCTTGTATGAGGACACTTGCCGTGACAACACCACGACATGATCTTTATACTATTTAGTGCTTCAAAAAAGATTTCCTTCTCTTCCTCCGTAAGAGCGTAGCTGGCAGGACCACCTTTAAACCGCTCAGGATTCTTTCCGTCTCGTCCTTTCGTGTCTTGCTGGTCCGGCCGTGCTTCAGATGTATCTTTTGACTTCCCATACAAGCCAAAGAATCCTAGAACATTCACGCAAAGATTCTTCGTCAGGTGCATCACGTCAATCGCAGAGCGGACATCTAGGATTTTCCAATAGGGTAGATCCCAAAAAATAGATTTGTTCTTCCACATGGGTGCGTGTCCGTCAGCGTCATTCGGAACAACTTATCTGCCTGGACCCTTTCCAAAGATTACTTTCAAATCCTTCACCATATCAAATACATCATCACCAGGTTGGAGGATAGGCGTCTCCCGGGTATCTGCCTCACCATTGAAATGCTTGCCAACTTTTCTTAACGGGTGCTTGGGCGGAAGAAAACGACGATACCCGAGGTACACAAGCTTCTTACATTTATCGAGATATACACTTTCGGTTTTATCTAAACAGTGTGTGCATGCATTGTATCCCTTGTTTGTATGTCCAGAAATGTTACTAAGAGCAGGCCAATCGTTGATGGTTACAAAACGCTCGTAGGTTAAATTCTTTTTGTTTGTGCTCGTCCCACACATGTACACCTTCTTCACGCCACAACTGTAAAAGTTCATCGACTAATGGCCTTAGGTACACATGAATGTCGTTGCCCGGTTGTCTCGGGCCTTGGATCAACACTGGCATCATAATGAACTTTCTCTTCATGCACAACCAAGGAGGAAGTTTATAAATACATAGAGTTACAGGCCAGGTGCTATGGTTGCAGCTCTGCTCACTAAATGGATTCATGACATCTCTACTTAGACCAAACCATAAGTTCCTTGCGTCACCTGCAAAGCGCGGGAACTTTCTCTCGATGTTGCTCCACTGCGACCCATCAGCGGGGTGTCTCAACATCTCGTCTTTCTTACGATCTTCCATGTGTCATCGCAAAAGCTTGGCATGCTCTTTGTTTCTGAACAAACGTTTCAACCGTGGTATTATAGGAGCATACCACATCACCTTTGCATGAACCCTCTTCCTATACCGCAATGGAGTGCATACCGGGCATTGTTCTAAATTATCGTACTTCTCACCGCGGTAGATGATGCAGTCATTAATGCAGACATGTATCTTCTCCACGTCTAATCCTAGGGGCATACAAGCTTCTTTTCTTGGTATGTACTGTCAGACAATTCATTGTTTGTAGGAAGTTATTTCTTCAGTATTTGTAGCAACTTTGTAAATCCGCTGTCAGTCACACCGTTCTCGGCCTTCCATTGGAGCAATTCCAGTGTGCTGCCCAGCTTTTTCTACCCGTCTTCGCAAGCTAGATACAACAATGTTTTGTGATCTTTTAACATCTGGTCGAATTTCACCCTCACCTTTTCAATATCGCTTTCTGTCTTAGCATCCGTAATAGCCTGGACAAGATCATCGATGGGCTCATCTGGTGACCCGACTTCTGCTTCCACTTCATTGTTATCTTCCATTCCAGTACCGGCACTGTATTCAGGGAACATGTCATGATAGTTCTCATCATTCTCTTCTTCTTACTTGTTTTCCATCATAACCCCTCTTTCTCCGTGCTTGGTCCACCAATTATAGCCGGGCATGAAACCGGATTGAAACAGGTGGAAGTGGATGACTCTATGAGAAGAGTGTTCCTTCTCATTCCGACATACAGCACATGGACAACACATAAATTTTTTCCTCTTGTTTGCCTGGGCCACCTCGAGAAAATAACTCACGCCTTTCATGAACGCGGCAGAGCGTCGGTCAGCGTACATCCGTTGCTAGCTCATTTGCATTATATGATTATTAATTAACAACCGCTACAAAACACCGTTAATAGAGAAATGACCAATGTTACATCGACAGATGAAAGGTTAAAGTTGGTACCTCGACCGAGGAGAAAAGAAGGACGAGAAAACTTATTTAATTAAGTGTGTCTCAGACAAATTAAATCTTGTTTGTTTTCTGCGAGCTGAGATGGCGTTATTCTCCCGGGTATTTCATCGAACACCTCTTGTGCATAGGAGGGAAAAATAAGTGAGCACACACCACACAACTAGAATATGTTCCCCAAAGTGAGTGGCATGAGGAGATGAGAGGGTTGGCAGGGTTTATATAGTGGGGGTCATTTGCTCCGGTTGGTGGCTCCTACCGGGGCAAAAGACCCCCCCCCCCACGCGCCTGCATGGGCCCTGCTCGTCGAGGGACTTTAGCCCCGGTTGGATCCACCAACCGGGGCAAATGACCCCCACACCACGCATCCGGCTCGCCCCGGCCCCATCTTTGCAGTCTTTTGCACTGGTTGGTGGCCGATCCGGGACGAAAAGGGTGCTCGCAAGTGAGCAAAAGCCCCGTTCTCCACTAGTGTATACGACACTACTAGGGAAAACGCTACCGCATGCGCACCAAATTAGGCTACCGCAGGCGAATTTCGGTTCGCCTGGGACCACATCGCCAGCGGTAATGACTTACCGCAGGCGAACTTCAAAATGCGCCTCGGGTAACTTGACATACCCCAGGCGAACTGGCCCTGTGCGCCTAGGGTAAGCCTTTTACCTGAGGCAAACAGGCACTGTGCGCCTGGGGTACAGATTCGCCTGGGGTATGATTTCTTATTCGCCTGGGGTATGGTTTTGCTGTGTCAAAAAATAAAAGAAACAAAAATAACAGAATTACAACAAATTGACAGAAATAAATATGAAAATGACAGCAAAATAACAGAAATATTCTCGATCATCAACACATAGTTTCGAACAATTGTCTTGATCATCACCAAATAGTCTCGAAGCGATAGTTTAGTTACAAGCATAGTTCAAACACTAGGAGTACACATAGTTCAAACAAATCGATAGTTTAGTTATCTAGACAAGCAAAACAACAAGTAGCATCAACACTAGGAGTACAAGGAGTATAAGCACGGCGATGGCGAAGGTGGTCATCCGGGCCCTCGTCTTCTCCGTCTTCTCTCTCGCTAGGTAAGTGGCGTATCGAGCTTCCGCCTCCACCATGGTCTTGTACCCCTTGTAGCTGTTGCGCGCTGAAACCGTGCACCTGTCTCCGGCATTGGTCCAGTCGTCGTAGACTCCGGGAACCCTACCGACATACACAACATACCATGTCATCTGTGCATAGGACAAAAATACGAGTTTAGCATCGAAAGTGATAATAGACCGCAAATAACTATCAAAAAATAGAAGCATCAAGGTTTACGAATAAAACACGACAAATAAAGGACTAAAAGTTATATGATGCAAGTGTATACTAACATTTTGTCAATCCTATAGTCTCGGCGGGAACGGACGAACACCTTCTAGCGTGTTGAATGTCCGGGTGTCACGTTGCTCTCGTAGGTGTGCTTCTATTTCACGGTTGCTTGGTGGTGCGTGGCCGTGGAAGAACAAGCCACCCCGAGTGATGACATCCGACGAGAGTATCATGCAGATCCTCCGCTGGATGCGACGGAACTCAGCCCGCACATATTCATCGGGAGTGTTGGCCATCTTTGTGGTCAGGTCTCGGAGATGACTTGGTAGCTGGGCCTGTTGGGCATCCTTTAAGTACTCCCTCACCTGAAAGATGACATACCAAGCTTCCAACTCAGATTCTTGCTCCGATTGCTTGAGGCAGGGGAAGCTTGTTACGTGGGTGCACACGTAGGCGCCTCGGACTATTTTCTCCTTTTTTAGGGGCTTGCCTAAATCGGCGGCGAAGCCGTTGAGGGCACTATTAAGAACAACTCTTATGTCGGTGTAGTCCTTCTGCACCGCCCTACCCGCATCGAGATAAGTGCATTGCGACCAATGCGGTTCCATGACGATGAGTACGCATCCTCCATTTATGCGCAGAACATTTCGAACAAGCCATCAATATCATCAATCGGAATACTAAGGAGATTCTAGAAAGAATGTAAAAACGTGAAGCGGAGAGGACTACTTACTTGGGAAAGTATGGCATGAGAATGGCGTTCTTATCCTTGTTATCTATCAAAAACCCCGTTATGTAAGTCGTGATAAGAACCCGGTCCGCATGTGACCGCAAGTAGTCCTCATTCATGTAGTAGGGGTCCAAAATCGCGATGTGCGGGGTATTCTCCATGACCATATCGTGCGCCATGCTGAGCGATACCAGGCGGACAATGCTTCGGTCGAGCTTTCCCAAGTGGAAGACCCTGAATATGTCTTCGTATCTGATGAAGAACACCTCTACGGGATTTGAATCCACAAAGCCCACGGATCGGGGCACCTTGACCACGTATAGCGGGTAGGAGGGATGTTTCTCACATAGAAGTTCAATCTCTTTGAACAAAATCCCGTCGTGGATGGTCCTCATGTCACCACCCATGAAAGCGACAACCTCTGGCGGCAGACCTATCTCATGCACCTTCCTCCACGGGACGGCGGGCGGCAAACGGTCCAGGACTCGGGAGACCGCTGGCTGGCTACTAGAGGAGGCACCACCTTTCATCTTGTTGCCCGGCCTCTTCCGATTCTTCTTCGACCTCAAGCAGATGGGAGTGCCGCTTTGTTTAACCGCCTCCGAGGCCGTAGCACGGAGTGTATTCGGGGTAACCAGCGTAGGCTGTGGAGCCGTAAAGGCCGTCTTCTCCTCGGGAGTTTCTTGGGAATAGGTTAGCTTCTTCTGGATATCCGGTTTTCTGGTGGGTAACTCAGAAGAACCGCCCTCTCCGCCATCTACCTTCTTCTGGATATCAAGAGTTCTGGCGGGTAACTCCGAAGGAACCGGCTTCTCGCCATCCAACTGATTTATGAAATCGTCAATGGGAGCAAGTTCAATATCCATGTAGTCGTCATGGGTCTCATGCTCGTGATGTTGCTCGTCATTGGACGTCTCGTGCTCGGGAGGAGGACGATCCACCGGAGGTGGAGAGAGGACATTGCCATGTTGTACCTTGTCTTGTTGGCTTGCCACGGGCGCAACCGGTGTAGTGGTGACGGTCATGGCTTGGCTTGGCGCCGACCCTGACGTCGTGTTCAGCCGAATAAGGGCTTTTGGCCATAGCAAGATTTGATTGTCCAGTTGGCCGAGATTCAGCTCGCTGTAGGCATCGGCGGGTTGATTAGGAGGATACAAGTTCTCGAATCCCGGTAGTACCAGATCGACGCGAACCCGAAGCTCGTTGGCCGGTATATCTCTGCAGTGGTACTCGCGGGATAGTGGCTGCAAGATGCTCCCCTTTGCAACATCCTTCAACTCGCTGCCCACTTTTAGCAGGAAGGTGCATCCCGTCGCGTCAGCCTGCGATAACATGCATGGATAGTCAGAGAGTAGGGTTATATTGAACTGGCTACAGCTTGAGACGGTCAATTATTTACCGTGAGGGCATTGAGCTCGGCTAATGTCGATGGACCACAGGTGATGGTGGGCTCGTCGAGCAACGGGGTGGTGGCCGCGCCGGACACGGCCGACGGTCCATCGGGGGCAGGTGCGTCGGGCACGACGGAGGCGCGAGGCACGGCCGACGTCGACGGACCACCGTCGGCGGACGCGGCGGGCACGACCAACATCGACGGTATGTTGAACGTCGGTAACCGCCCATGTGAGCCCCCGACGATGTAGCCACATATTTTTTCAAATACGGCGGGGATGAGCGCATTCATCTTTTCCCCCACCGTTTTCTCAATCTTCTTCTCCATGTTTGTTTCCAAGTCATGGGCCTTCTTCTTCAGCGCCTCCGTCTCCTCGCACTTCTTCGCCGCCCGCGACTCCTTAGTGCTGAGCTCAGCCAAGCCGTAGTTGGCGTGCTTCTTATTAAGTCCGCCGCCGGTGATACGGCCTAAGTGCGGCCTTTTCAGAGGGTCCTGGCTCTTTGCCTTGTTGTACCCCCTGATGAAAGGCTTATCCCACGCGACTTTGGCCGTCGACGTCTGCGACGAGGAAGATTCAAGTTGTTGTTCTTCTAGCTGCAGAAGCAACATATGACGGTTTAGAAATGGTTTCGTACTAGAATGAAATCATGGACTTGATGATGATGTTGCATGAAATGGTAAATTTCTTACCACTGGCTTCTCAACATTCTTCACGCTATCGTCCGTGACCAAAATAACACCCTCCACCATCTTCGGGTCCGAGACAAGTTCCCCGGTCGGAGTTACTTTTCTGTACCTCGACCTCATGAATTTCTGGAATTGCGGGTTGTAACATCCCAAGTATGAAAATACCCCTAGAATGTTTTGTTCTTTGTTTTATGTCAAGCAATGCATCATGTCATCATGTTTACTTATTGTTTGCATTTGTTTTCCATCTGTTTTATTCTGTTTTCACAACTCAAATTCAAACTTTTCAAACATGGTTTCATATTGCTCTGTTAAACTTTTGGAACCAAATAACAAATAAAAACAACCCTTTTATTCCTTTGTTTGCACTTATTAATTGTTGTTTTAAATCCAACCAATAATTCAATCATTACTATCAAATCACCTTTTTAAATTTCAAACCAATTTTCAAATCAGCACTCTTTTGAAAACATAACAATTCACTCATGCTTGTGATCCTAAAAGTCAATTTTAATCTAGGGGTAACCCTATTTTATTCATGTTTATCAAGATTTTATTAAACTCAAATCCCCTTTAGAATTCAAACACAAACCATAATTTTAAAATTCAATTTTTGGAATCCAAGTTTACAATGTGGTTTCTAATTGTTAAAAAGCTTAACTTAATTTTTCTATAATTTTTCTCAAATAAAACCTTAACAGTTTTTCCCCAAAAGCAAAAGTACAAAAAAAAAAAAACAGAAAAGAATAAAAAGGAAAACGAGCAGCAGCACCTAATCTACCGCTTGGCCCAAGCCCACCTAGCCCTAGCGCGCAGCAACCCGGCCCGCGCAGCAGCAACTTACCGGTTCGCTGCGCTGAGATTCGTGCGCCCCTTCTAATCGCCTTCTCCCTCTCGTACGGGAGCATCGCCGGTGCCACGCACCGCGCGCGACCACGGCGGCCCACCGCAGCGCTCCGGCCTATATAAGGCGTGCCCTAGCCCCTAGCTGTGCCCTAACGATCTAGGGTTCCTCGCTCGCGCCGTCAATCGCCTCCATCGTCGACCTCCACCCCTCTCTGTATCTCCTTCCCGCCGGCGATTCTTCTGAACTCCGTCATGGCGCCGTCGCATAAGTCACCCACCTAGCCACCTCTGCCCAGGAATCAGCTCGCCGTCACCTCCTCTTCCCCTTGGACACCTTCAATCGCCCCGGTGAGCATCAAATCGGCGACGCGATCCTCTCTTTCTTTCGGCCACCGTGCCGTGCTTTTCTGAACCCGACCTTCCCGTCGCCGTTGCAGGCCACCTCCGCAACCACCGCTTCCTGGAACAGCCGCCACCTCGCCCTCGACGTATTGGACACCGTAGCAGCCGCAGGGAGCCAGCAGGAGACCGCCGCCGTCCTCGACTGTCCGCGTCACGCCGCCGTCAGCAGATCAACGTCGAGCCTCTGCCTCGTTTGCACGGTGGTGAGCGTCCACTCCCTCCCCTCTCTCTTCTGCTGCATCTCCGTGCACCCGTGGCACATCCAGTGCATCCAATCGCGAGCACATCGACGTTGATCGCCGCCGTTAGCTCCACTGTCAGGTTGCGGCGTTGGTTTTCGTCAGAAAGTTCAGTAGCGAAACTGAAATACAACCTCGCTGCGTGTTGTCTACTGACAACAAACGCGAATCAGCCCAGTGGTTCAGACAGCGCACAGCGAGGGAGAGGTGCTGGGTTCGAACCCCAGCACCCGCAAAAATCCCACCTTTTTTTCTCCCGAGTGCTGACAGGGAGGGCCCCCTGTCAGTCACTCATGTGGCCACGTAGGCACAGCCACACTCGGGCCCCCTGGCAGTGGCTGGGTGTGTCTTCTGTGCGTATAAAAAGATTAAAACATTTCTGTTTTTGTTTTCTAATTATTTAAAATAGCAGATTAAGGAATAAACTTTAAAATGCAATATCTTTTGTTATAAACCCAACAAATACAAACTTTATATGAAACTTGATCTAATTTCATCATCTTTCCAAATATGCAATTTGTGTTCTGTTTTGAATATTCAAAATTCATTTAAATTTCAAAATTTGAATAATTCAAATGCAAATTGAAATAATTCATAACTAATTCATACTGTTTTCAAATAATACAAATAAAATATGTTTTTCACCCATTTGAATGCTCTATTCAAATAAATTTTGTTTTCTGGTTTGAACAATTTAAATTGCCTAAAATATTTAAATCTTGTTAATTCAATTAAAAATTGTTTAATTTTGTTTAATTCATAATTAATTAATCCTAAGCCCAATTTCAAATGTGTAAACATGTATCCAACTAAAATTTGATAAACTTTTCAAATATAAAATTTGTAAATGTTTTGCACCCTAGCTTGATGAAAACAATAATTGTTTTGTGTACCATGTTTAAGTAACAAAATTCCAAATTTGATAAATGCCTTTTAATTGTTAATTATTATTCCCAATTGCATTTAATCTTGTTATGTTATTGTTATCATCATGCATGCATTACTAACTCAACTACACCTAATGCTAGTGGTAGAAACAATTAATTCAACTCAAGCATGGGCTTCCATATGCATCTTTTGCATATGGAATCCCTTAAACTTGTGTTTCATGACAAGCAAGTTATTTGGTGCATCTATTAAACATGACATGCATCATCCAATGCTTGTGCACTTATGCCATGTATTGATTGCCTGTCTTCCTTCGTTGTTGTTTTTGCTTCTTCTCGATTAGACGACGACGTTGGTACCGAGCCTTACGACACCACTACTCAGGACCTAGCCCAGTACGAGATGAGCTGCCAGGCAAGTTATCACTCACATGAATCATTGAGTTCCTTTCCACACTTGTTGTCGATACTATCTTTTTGTCTACTATTGCTAGCCCTATGTATCGTTGCTTGTTCTCCGAACCCATCACATGATACCTTGAGCCCTGATATTGCCCCCACCTCCATACCTACAACCATTGCTTGTGCCTGTTATTACCTAGCATGCTTAGGGTTGCTTTTACTCGAGTCTGTTGTCGGTTACTACTGTTACTATCTTATTATCTTGTACCGGGGCTCGTTATTAATCAATCAATCCTGTTAATTGCTAATGGTAATAATAATTTGATGATAAGGCACCGGCAGGAGGCCCATGAGTGGTTTTGGAGCCTGCTAGTGTCGACCCTAATAGGAAAAGGGTCTTGCTACTGATCCATGATGAGCGCACTACCCGCATTTGGGAAGCGAGTATGGGAGCCCCCCCTCAACTTGACCTGATTCGCATCTCGTCCAAATCGCCTCATTTAGTTCGTGTTTTTCCATTTGCCGCATGCATGTTTTTGCGAGCCCAGCGCAGGGTGGAACTTTTGTAGTCGGCATATAGGGGGACACGTTCTTAGAGTGCTATGAGGGTCCATTTTCTTCTGGGCTCGATTAGCCGTGCGCCCAAGGTGCTTTGGGCTTGATGCGGAGAATGGTTGGTTGTGTAGAGTACCCCGCTTGGTGGGTTAGCTTCCCATCTGGCGGGTTATTCTTGAGTGTACGGCCAAATTGGTGCAACCCTGCAGGGATAATCTTCTCGAGAAGCCGTGTTTTCCGCGGTTATGGATTACTTGGTGAAAGTACTGGCTAACAAGTACTCAGGACAACTTCAACATAATGATCAATCATGTTTCACCCAATGATTAATAATTTGACTAGTAATAGGTTATTCACACAATAACTTGATTCCCCTTATCACAACTGCGTGAGTTATCCTCGGGTTGCTTCTTTGGATAAGGGGCGAGATCCAGGATGGGTTTGGTTGAAGTTATCTTTCAGTTGGTTACAATCCTCGATCTTATCTTTTCTGTTAGCCGGAACTTGTAGCTTTATTCTGTAGTTGTTTAGAGCAGCCAGCAGCAACTTTATGTCCCCCGTTCTTCCGTTGATCCCAAGCATCAATGCTTGTGTTGACGGGTAACTCCTTGATGAACTGTGAGTCTTGCTTGCCAGTACTTGGATGTACTGACCCGTTGGGGCTGTGGTTTACGCAGAGTACTACTACGACTACGATGCTTCCCAGGATGGCTACTTTGTGGAGTTCGACGACGCTGCAGACGAGTAGTTAGCTGGACCAGGGCAGGATCCAGACCTTCGTGGATGGGCTTCGCTTTTCTTTATTTTCTCAGGCTTCTTAAGCCATGGAGTTGTCTGTACTCAGACCCTTTGATTGCTTCCGCTGTTGTAATGGATGATATGTTGGGACATGTGTCCTCTGGATGACTGTATTCGATATTTTCTGCCTTAGTGAAGGCCAGTTGCACTTATTTCATTCTTTTGTGTCTTAGAGACATTCTGTGTTATCATTCGTACCAAACTGTTGACATACCGTGCGTGTTTGATTATGAAGTACGTCGACAGTAGTGCCTTTAGGTTCCTAGCGGATAGTTTACTTCGACGGTGGAAGCAGGGCTGGTGTTGTCGCGCATAAGCGCAGGCCTACCAGGAAGCTGGGACGTGGGAGCTTGTTTGCCCCATAATCCAAGCACCTGACTTCCAGTTCGTGCGAAGAGTATCCTCTAGAAACCCAGGGTGCGACAAATGGTATCAGAGCCTGTCTGCCTGTAGGATCCCTTTTACTGGTCGCAGTTGAGTCTAGAAACTATTTTGTAGCTATACAGGAAAAATGAAACGTGAGAGTAGGAATTCTGCCATTTTTCTTCTTTCCCCACCCACCCACCCTTTCTGGTAAGGAAGTGCAACGTTGTTTTCTGTTCTCACCTAAACTTTCAAGTTAGGATTTCACGTGTTTTGGGTTATCTGTAGTACCTCAGGATTTTTGGTCTCGTTTTCCCGATGTTTGCTTCGATATCATGTTCTTTTCAACATCCTTTCGTCCGTTCAACCTTGTTGTTGTTTTCCACATCCTTTTTCATCTACCGGAGTCTAATCAAAACCTTCCAAATCATCTGCAGATGGGTCTCAACTACTTTCCGCAGGTGGTTCGCATGACTCGCTGTGAGAGCACCGCCGGTTTTCCGGAGTTGCTGAGAGACATGGTTACCTTTCTGGGGTTCCGTTGGGCACCAGAGTACCAGGTCTACGAGCACCAGCGAGAGTGTGACCAGACTTGCTACCGGGCTATCGTCTACATTCTGTCGGATGGCAGGAGCATTGCACACCAGTACGAGGCAGTAGGGTCCACAGTGGATATGGCAGTGCAGCAGGCAGCGTACGTGAGTGTCACCGTTCTACGTGCTGACTACTGGGGGTTTGATAAGTCCAGTTTTCGTCACATCCCCCGTGGTTACATCACGGCAGCGGGAGCTCACTTCACTATCCACCGCGACATGGATACCTACGAGACTGATAGCTCCAGGCTCCAGGTCACTGCCCAGTTCGCTAGTCACAGTGATGCCGTTGCTTCCGCACTTTCTCAGGAGTTAGCCTCAGTCAGGGAGCAGCTCCACCTTGCTCTCACTCGTCTGGCGACGTACACCACAGACTTTGTTGGAGACGAGCGCTTCGCACGTGTCGTTCAGCCAGCTGGTCTTCCGTTGCCAGATGCTGGAGGTTACGAGCCGATCAGAGGTCCACTTCTCGATCTCGGAGCTGGTTACACAGGGATTCCCCGCTATGGAGCACAGGGATACGACGCTTCCTACTTCACGACACCGAGAGTTGCTCTCAGAGCAGTTCCTATCTACATGGATCGTCGTGATACCTACTTCCGTGGGATTCCTCCTCACCGTATCTCTCGTCGTACTACTCACCGCCGTCCTGCGTGATGAGCATGGGAGTACCGTTGTATCCATTACTAGCTGTGTCTAGTTTATCCTTTCGTTTTCGAACCATGGATTGGTCTGTTGGATATCCTGATGTATTGAACATGTGATGATGTACCTGTTGGTTATCTATTCATGCGTCGGAATAATCTATCTTTCGGTTACCAAGTCTATCCTTTTCTGTTGTTGTGCTAAAATGAATTTCTGTTCAGGATGCCTCCAACCAGGAACAACCCGCCTCCGCCACCACCAATGGGGAGCTGTTGGCTCAGATGACCCAAGTGGTGACACAGATGGCCCAGATCCAGGCTAACCAGCAACACAACCAGAATGCTCCAAGGGTCACCATCAAGGACTTCCTCAGCTTGGGCCCAAAAGCTTTCGTGGCAACACGTGAGCCCCTGGATGCTGATGACTGGATCCGTGACGTAGCAAGAGCTCTGGAGATAGCTCATGTTGCTGAAGAGGATAAGGTCAAGTACGCCACCTACCTGCTGAAGGGTCAGGCAGCTACTTGGTGGGAGACTACCAGGCCATGAGGGCTGGCTTTCCTATCAACTGGGGATGTTTCAGAGATGCCTTCCTGAAGCACCACATCCCGGATGGTCTCATGGAAAAGATGCGTGAGGAATTCTGCTCTCTCAGACAGGGCAAGCTGGACGTTCTCGGCTACCAGAACGAGTTCAATCGTCTCGCTCGGTACGCTGGTGACGAAGTGTCCACCGAAGCCAAGAAGATGGCAAGGTTCCGCCGAGGTTTTAACCCGGAACTGAAGTACGCTCTCACAAACCAAGTGCAAGGACTTCGTCGAGCTTGTGAACACCGCGCTCAATGAGGAGAATGGGCGCAAGGCGTTCGAAGTCCCGCAAGCACTCGCGTGAGGGTGGTTCCTCCTCCAACATGACCACCCCTCCGCAGAAGCGCCGCATCTGGGTGCCAAATGGTGCTGTCACTCGGGCTCCAAATGCCCAAGCTTCTCCAGGCTTTGGTCCCCGCCCACCCAACCCATCTCAGATGCAGGGTCAGAGGTTTCCAATGGGGCAGCCAAGGCCGGGTCCTTCTCGCATCGTCACTTGCTACAAGTGCAAGGATACTGGACATTATGCTGACAAGTGCACTCAGAAGCAGCTACCCCTACCTCCTCGCCCCAACACCAACCAGGCTATGGTTCGTGCTCCTCCGGCTAAAGCCTTCAACTCCAACAATAGGCCTGTCGGGAGGAACGCGATGGTGAACCATATCAAGGCCGACAAAGCCGAAGAGGTGCTGACGTCGTTCTCGGTATATTACCCGTAAACTCTATTCCAGCTAAAGTGTTGTTTGATACTGGAGCATCGCATTCATTGTGTCAAAGATTTTTGCAAAAGCATACAACCTAGTTCTGGTTCCGCTAAGCAATCAAATGACTGTTCACTCTCCGGGACCGCAAATGTTGACTTCCAAGATAAGCATGGACAATGAGATCCTAATTGGAGGTCGCATATTCCTTGCTTCACTCATGTTGCTGGGAAATTCTGACATTGATGTCATTCTGGGTATGGATTGGTTGAAGACCCACAAAGCTAAAATTGACTGTGCTCAAAAGTCAATAACTCTCTCCCACACTTCAGGCCAGATAGTCTATTCTCCATATGGAACAACTTCTGCTCAGCTGTTCAGCCTCGATGCCAAACCCCTCCGGCAATTGAAAATGTTCCGGTGGTTTGTGAATTCCCTGACGTCTTTCCAGAAGAGTTGCCAGGGATGCCTCCGGACAGAGCAGTTGAGTTCGTGATCGAGCTTGAGCCAGGTACTGCTCCAATCTCTAAGCATCCATACAAGATAGCTCCTCCTGAACTGAAATTGTTGAAGGAGCAAATCGATATGTATATGGACAAAGGTTTCATTCAGCCTAGTTCCTCCGCTTGGGGTTGCCCAACTCTGTTTGTTGCCAAGAAGGATCAAACAAAGAGACTCGTGGTTGACTATCGTCCTCTCAACGAGAAAACCATCAAGAACAAGTATCCACTTCCTCGTATCGATGATCTTTTTGATCAACTTGCTGGAGCCTCAATATTCTCAAAGTTGGACTTGAGGATGGGTTACCATCAGATAAAGATCAGAAAGGAAGATATTCCTAAGACAGCTTTCACCACTAGGTACGGTCTATATGAATACACCGTCATGTCCTTTGGTCTCACCAATGCACCGGCGACCTTCTCAAGACTCATGAATTCTGTCTTCCATGAATACCTCGACAAGTTCGTTGTGGTATATCTTGATGATATTCTAGTCTACTCAAAATCCGAGGAAGAGCATGGAGAACACCTTCGTCTCACTCTCATGAAACTTCGCGAGCATCGTCTGTATGCCAAGTTTTCCAAATGTGAGTTCTGGATTCCAGAAGTTGCATATCTTGGTCATATCATCTCTGCCAAGGGCATTGCCATTGATCCTGAAAAGGTTAAGGCAATTGTTGACTGGAAACCCCCTAAGACGGTGAAACAAGTTAGAAGCTTTCTTGGCTTGGCTAGCTATTGCCGTCGTTTCGTCCAAAACTTTTCCAAGATTGCTAAACCTCTCACTGATCTCACAAAGAAGGACAAAAAGTTCGTTTGGACTCCACAATGTGATGAGAGTTTCAACCTCCTGAAGACAAAACTCACTTCCACACCTGTTCTAGTTGGCCCCGACACTACCAAACCTTTCCAGATATTCTGTGATGCATCTCTCCAAGGACTAGGAGCAGTTCTTATGCAAGAACGTCAAGTTGTGGCTTATGCTTCACGTCAGTTGAACCCACATGAGCAAAACTATCCCACTCATGATCTTGAGCTTGCAGCAGTTGTGTTTGCCCTCAAGAAATGGAGACAATACTTGTTGGGTAACAAAACTGAAATCTTTTCCGATCATAAGAGTCTGAAATACATCTTCACTCAGCCAGATCTGAACCTCGGCAAAGGAGATGGATTGAGAAGATTAAAGACTTTGATCTCACCATTTCTTACACTCCAGGCAAGGCTAATGTTATAGCCGATGCTCTCAGTCGCAAATCCTATTGCAATAATCTCATGATAATGGAAAGCCAACCTCCACTTCATGAAGAATTCCAGAAGCTGAACCTTGGTCTTGTTCCTGAAGGATACCTTGCTAGCTTGACAGCCAGTCCAACTCTCGAGGACAAGATTCGTTCTGAACAACTTCGTGATAATGAAATCAAGAAGATTGTGGATCACATCAAGGAGGGCAATGATAAATTCAAGTCCTTCTCAATTGATGACAAGGGAACTGTGTTCTTCGAAGGACGCATTGCAGTCCCTCAGATTCAAAGTCTCAGGGATATCATTCTCAAGGAGGCTCATGAAACTCCTCTATCCATTCACCCTGGAAGTACAAAGATGTACCAGGATCTCAAGACTCTGTATTGGTGGCCTGGCATGAAACGTGAAATTGCTCAATACGTTTCTGAATGCGACGTTTGTCAACGTGTTAAGGCAGTCCATCAGAAGACAGCAGGTCTACTCCAACCTCTGAAAATTCCTGAGTGGAAGTGGGACATGATTGAAATGGACTTCGTTACTGGGTTTCCAAAGTCCAAAAAGGGCAACGATGCAATCTTCGTTGTTATTGATCGTCTCACTAAGGTTGCTCACTTCTATGCTGTAAA
The DNA here is from genome assembly GCA_028641055.1 of Alopecurus myosuroides. Lineage (NCBI taxonomy): Eukaryota > Viridiplantae > Streptophyta > Magnoliopsida > Poales > Poaceae > Alopecurus > Alopecurus myosuroides. The sequence continues at coordinate 6,951 of JAPCYS010003986.1, read as the reverse complement.
GGAAACTATCTCAGCTAGCCAGTTAGCAGAGCTCTACACAGCAAAGGTTGTTCCCCTTCATGGTGTTCCATTGGAAATAAGCTCAGACCGTGGAAGTATTTTCACTTCTCATTTCTGGAAGAGCTTTCAAGAAGCATTGGGCACTAAACTTCTGTTCAGCACAGCTTATCACCCTCAGTCTCAGGGGCAAGTCGAAAGAGTCAATCAGATTCTCGAGGATATGCTCAGAGCATGTGGTCTCTCCTTTGGCATGAAATGGGAGGATTGCCTTCCATATGCTGAATTCTCCTACAACAACAGCTACCAGGCAAGCCTAGGCATGGCACCATTTGAGGCACTGTATGGTCGCAGATGCAGGAGTCCAATCAATTGGTCTGGAGCTGGTGAACGTTCACTTCTAGGCCCTGACATTGTTAAGGAAGCCGAGGAGAAAGTTCGTATCATTCGTGACAATCTCAGGATTGCTCAGTCTCGCCAGAAGAGCTATTATGATAGCAAGCACAGAGATATGGTCTATGCACCTGGTGATAAGGCATATCTCCGTGTAACTCCCCTCAGAGGCACTCATCGTTTTGGTGTGAAAGGAAAGCTTGCACCAAGATACATTGGCCCTTTCAACATCCTCTCAAGACGTGCAGAGAATGCTTATCGTCTTGAACTTCCAGAAAAACTATCCAAAGTGCACGATGTGTTCCACGTGTCACAACTCAAGAAGTGTTTCAAAGATCCAGATCGTGCAGTTGATCATGATTCCATTGAGCTGCAAGATGATCTATCTTATGAGGAGCACCCTATTCGTATTCTCGATGAGACCGAGCGTAAGACTCGCAACAAGAGCACCAAGTTCTTGAAAGTCCAATGGTCGCATCATTCTGATAAAGAGGCAACGTGGGAGACCGAAGAGGATCTTCGCAAGAAGTATCCGGACCTGTTCATTTCTCAGTAGGGAATCTCGGGGCGCGATTCCTTCAAGGGGGGGCGTTTTGTAACATCCCAAGTATGAAAATACCCCTAGAATGTTTTTTCTTTGTTTTATGTCAAGCAATGCATCATGTCATCATGTTTACTTATTGTTTGCATTTGTTTTCCATCTGTTTTATTCTGTTTTCACAACTCAAATTCAAACCTTTTTCAAACATGGTTTCATACTTGCTCTGTTACAACTTTTGGAACCAAAATAACAAATAAAAACAACCCTTTTATTCCTTGTTTGCACTTATTAAATTGTTGTTTTAAATCCAACCAATAATTCAATCATTAACTATCAAATCACCTTTTAAATTTCAAACCAATTTTCAAATCAGCACTCTTTTGAAAACATAACAATTCACCTCATGCTTGTGATCCTAAAAGTCAATTTTAATCTAGGGGTAACCCTATTTTATTCATGTTTTATCAAGATTTTATTAAACTCAAATCCCCTATTTAGAATTCAAACACAAACCATAATTTTAAAATTCAATTTTTGGAATCCAAGTTTACAATGTGGTTTCTAATTGTTTAAAAAGCTTAACTTAATTTTTCTATAATTTTTCTCAAATAAAACCTTAACAGTTTTTCCCCAAAAGCAAAAGTACAAAAAAAATAAAAAACAGAAAAGAATAAAAAGGAAAACGAGCAGCAGCACCTAATCTACCGCTTGGCCCAAGCCCACCTAGCCCTAGCGCGCAGCAACCCGGCCCGCGCAGCAGCAACTTACCGGTTCGCTGCGCTGAGATTCGTGCGCCCCTTCTAATCGCCTTCTCCCTCTCGTACGGCGAGCATCCGCCGGTGCCACGGCGACCGCGCGCGACCACGGCGGCCACCGCAGCGCCTCCGGCCTATATAAGGCGTGCCCTAGCCCCTAGCTGTGCCCTAACGATCTAGGGTTCCTCGCTCGCGCCGTCAATCGCCTCCATCGTCGACCTCCACCCCTCTCTGTATCTCCTTCCCGCCGGCGATTCTTCTGAACTCCGTCATGGCGCCGTCGCATAAGTCACCCACCTAGCCACCTCTGCCCAGGAATCAGCTCGCCGTCACCTCCTCTTCCCCTTGGACACCTTCAATCGCCCCGGTGAGCATCAAATCGGCGACGCGATCCTCTCTTTCTTTCCGGCCACCCTGCCGTGCTTTTCTGAACCCGACCTTCCCGTCGCCGTTGCAGGCCACCTCCGCAACCACCGCTTCCTGGAACAGCACCGCCACCTCGCCCTCGACGTATTGGACACCGTAGCAGCCGCAGGGAGCCAGCAGGAGACCGCCGCCGTCCTCGACTGTCCGCGTCACGCCGCCATCAGCAGATCAACGTCGAGCCTCTGCCTCGTTCTGCACGGTGGTGAGCGTCCACTCCCTCCCCTCTCTCTTCTGCTGCATCTCCGTGCACCCGTGGCACATCCAGTGCATCCAATCGCGAGCACATCGACGTTGATCGCCGCCGTTAGCTCCACTGTCAGGTTGCGGCGTTGGTTTTCGTCAGAAAGTTCAGTAGGCGAAACTGAAATACAACCTCGCTGCGTGTTGTCTACTGACAACAAACGCGAATCAGCCCAGTGGTTCAGACAGCGCACAGCGAGGGAGAGGTGCTGGGTTCGAACCCCAGCACCCGCAAAAATCCCACCTTTTTTCTCCCGAGTGCTGACAGGGAGGGCCCCCTGTCAGTCACTCATGTGGCCACGTAGGCACAGCCACACTCGGGCCCCCCTGGCAGTGGCTGGGTGTGTGCTTCTGTGCGTATAAAAAGATTAAAACAATTTCTGTTTTTGTTTTCTAATTATTTAAAATAGCAGATTAAGGAATAAACTTTAAAATGCAATATCTTTTGTTTTATAAACCCAACAAATACAAACTTTATATGAAACTTGATCTAAATTTCATCATCTTTCCAAATATGCAATTTGTGTTCTGTTTTGAATATTCAAAATTCATTTAAATTTCAAATTTGAATAATTCAAATGCAAATTGAAATAATTCATAACTAATTCATACTGTTTTCAAATAATACAAATAAAATATGTTTTTCACCCCATTTTGAATGCTCTATTCAAATATAAATTTTGTTTTCTGGTTTGAACAATTTAAATTGCCTAAAATATTTAAATCTTGTTAATTCAATTAAAAATTGTTTAATTTTGTTTAATTCATAATTAATTAATCCTAAGCCCAATTTCAAATTGTGAAACATGTAATCCAACTAAAATTTGATAAACTTTTCAAATATAAAATTTGTAAATTGTTTTGCACACCCTAGCTTGATGAAAACAATAATTGTTTTGTGTACCATGTTTAAGTAACAAAATTCCAAATTTGATAAATGCCTTTCTAAATTGTTAATTATTATTCCAATTGCATTTAATCTTGTTATGTTATTGTCATCATGCATGCATCATACTAACTCAACTACACCTAATGCTTAGTGGTAGAACAATTAATTCAACTCCAAGCATGGGCTTCCATATGCATCCTTTTGCATATGGAATCCCTTTAAACTTGTGTTTCATGACAAGCAAGTTATTTTGGTGCATCTATTAAACATGACATGCATCATCCAATGCTTGTGCACTTATGCCATGTATTGATTGCCTGTCTTCCTTCGTTGTTGTTTTTGCTTCTTCTCGATTAGACGACGACGTTGGTACCGACGAGCCTTACGACACCACTACTCAGGACCTAGCCCAGTACGAGACTGAGCTGCCAGGCAAGTTATCACTCACATGAATCATTGAGTTCCTTTCCACACTTGTTGTCGATACTATCTTTTTGTCTACTATTGCTAGCCCTATGTATCGTTGCTTGTTCTCCGAACCCATCACATGATACCTTGAGCCCTGATATTGCCCCCACCTCCATACCTACAGCCATTGCTTGTGCCTGTTATTACCTAGCATGCTTAGGGTTGCTTTTACTCGAGTCTGTTGTCGGTTACTACTGTTACTATCTTATTATCTTGTACCGGGGCTCGTTATTAATCAATCAATCCTGTTAATTGCTAATGGTAATAATAATTTGATGATAAGGCACCGGCAGGAGGCCCATGAGTGGTTTTGGAGCCTGCTAGTGTCGACCCTAATAGGAAAAGGGTCTTCTCTACTGATCCATGATGAGCGCACTACCGCATTTGGGAAGCGAGTATGGGCGCCCCCCTCAACTTGACCTGATTCGCATCTCGTCCAAATCGCCTCATTTAGTTCGTGTTTTCCATTTGCCGCATGCATGTTTTTGCGAGCCCAGCGCAGGGTGGAACTTTTGTAGTCGGCATATAGGGGGACACGTTCTTAGAGTGCTATGAGGGTCCATTTTCTTCTGGGCTCGATTAGCCGTGCGCCCAAGGTGCTTTGGGCTTGATGCGGAGAATGGTTGGTTGTGTAGAGTACCCCGCTTGGTGGGTTAGCTTCCCATCTGGCGGGTTATTCTTGAGTGTACGGCCAAATTGGTGCAACCCTGCAGGGATAATCTTCTCGAGAAGCCGTGTTTTCCGCGGTTATGGATTACTTGGTGAAAGTACTGGCTAACAAGTACTCAGGACAACTTCAACATAATGATCAATCATGTTTCACCCAATGATTAATAATTTGACTAGTAATAGGTTATTCACACAATAACTTGATTCCCCTTATCACAACTGCGTGAGTTATCCTCGGGTTGCTTCTTTGGATAAGGGGCGAGATCCAGGATGGGTTTGGTTGAAGTTATCTTTCAGTTGGTTACAATCCTCGATCTTATCTTTTCTGTTAGCCGGAACTTGTAGCTTTATTCTGTAGTTGTTTAGAGCAGCCAGCAGCAACTTTATGTCCCCCGTTCTTCCGTTGATCCCAAGCATCAATGCTTGTGTTGACGGGTAACTCCTTGATGAACTGTGAGTCTTGCTTGCCAGTACTTGGATGTACTGACCCCGTTGGGGCTGTGGTTTACGCAGAGTACTACTACGACTACGATGCTTCCCAGGATGGCTACTTTGTGGAGTTCGACGACGCTGCAGACGAGTAGTTAGCTGGACCAGGGCAGGATCCAGACCTTCGTGGATGGGCTTCGCTTTTCTTTATTTTCTCAGGCTTCTTAAGCCATGGAGTTTGTCTCAGACCCTTTGATTGCTTCCGCTGTTGTAATGGATGATATGTTGGGACATGTGTCCTCTGGATGACTGTATTCGATATTTTCTGCCTTAGTGAAGGCCAGTTGCACTTATTTCATTCTTTTGTGTCTTAGAGACATTCTGTGTTATCATTCGTACCAAACTGTTGACGTACCGTGCGTGTTTGATTATGAAGTACGTCGACAGTAGTGCCTTTAGGTTCCTAGCGGATAGTTTACTTCGACGGTGGAAGCAGGGCTGGTGTTGTCGCGCATAAGCGCAGGCCTACCAGGAAGCTGGGACGTGGGAGCTTGTTTGCCCCATAATCCAAGCACCTGACTTCCAGTTCGTGCGAAGAGTATCCTCTAGAAACCCAGGGTGCGACACGGGTCATGGGCATACTTGGCGTAAGGGTTCTCAATCCCTTTTTCAATGTAGGCCTGGTCCTCTTTCGCCCAAACTGGCTCCTTCCCATCGTAGCCACGACAGCCGAGATTGTGGTGACCGATGTTCTTCGACGCTAGCTCCTTCCCCCATTCCGTTTGATTCTTAGTGAAATCAAGCAACTCGTTATTTAGGAAAGTCTTGAAGTCATTGGGCGTAATCCGCGGGAAGTGGCGATGGATCTCTTCGAATGGTGTCGATTCCCTAATCATCGCCCTCACCATAGTCTTGTAATTGCTCAGGGCTTTGGTGAATCTAGTGAGGGAGAGTTTGTTCACGAGGTTGCCCTTCAGATTCTCGTTGTTGTAGGGGGGAGGGAACTCGTACCGCGCGTGCAGCCTCGAGATGAGTTGGGCGCGCAGAGTTGGCTTCTTCTTGAGAGTCGGCTCGTTGACATTGACGACGTCTCGAAGTATCGCGCCAAGTTGGAGGAAGTACCCCTTCACAAGGTCCAATGGCATCACAGGCGTGCCACTTGAAGGGTCCACCTCCGTGAATTTCTCTCGAACGGTGCCGACCTTGTTCGGAGCTCGCTTCCGACGCTTGTTTCCCGTCGTGCTGCTCCCTGAGGGACCCCCGGCGCCACTATCAGTGGTTTCCTCCTCGCCACCGGTGAGCCCGTCATCATTGTGGGGCTCGACATCGGGGGGCTGGTCAGTTTGTGTCCGATCTTCCTCTTGCGACTCTCGGGCCATAAGGATGTAGTGGTCCAATAAAGCCGGATCCGTAGTAGAAGAAGACATGCCTAGCAGTAGACAAAACGTATACGGTTAGTCACCGGAAAAATTCGGCATGACCTCGGCTATAAATGGTCATGCCGGAGTGCCAGAAATTCTCCGGAACGGAAATGAATCAACGTTCCGGCAAAACATTGGCACTCAATGTACCTGCAACATAAATTGAATGCACACATGGCCACAAAAACAGTTTCTTGCATTGCTGTCATCACATGGCACAAAAACTCCCAGGAAATTCAGAAATTCATGAGGTCGAGGTACAGAAAAGTAACTCCGACCGGGGAACTTGTCTCGGACCCGAAGATGGTGGATGGTGTTATTTTGGTCACGGACGATAGCGTGAAGAATGTTGAGAAGCTAGTGGTAAGAAATTTACAATTTCATGCAACTCATCATCTTCAAGTCCATGATTTCATTCTAGTACGAAACCATTTCCAAACCGTTCATATGTTGCTTCTGCAGCTAGAAGAACAGCAACTTGAATCTTCCTCTGTAACATCCCAGTGTTTGGGAAGTTATAAGGATCTAAATTTAATATGTGCATTTGCAAAGCATGCATCTAAAAGTACGGGAAATTTTGGCGCGAAAGTTTAAACAAACCAAAGTGACCAATGTTTCACTTGACATGATGAAATAGGACTAGATCATCTGGTCAAGAGTACAATTGGAGTGATCTTTATAAGAAGTATCTTAAGAAACCAAATCATCTGGTTACACAAACCA